>JAVQJG010035079.1:0-10024 GCA_036024015.1 Craterocephalus amniculus
CTCCCACAGGTGACAACAATCATCTCCCCCCAGCACCGCAGACCTCCTGCAGTAATGGACCGTAATGTGATCCCAATGAAAAAAACAAAAAACGGTTTTTATTGCTATTTCTCTTCGTGTCCAGGTGTTTCATTTGTTCATTCTGTTAATAACCTAGTATTACAATCCCGTAGGGAATGTTAGATGGTTTTTTTGTAATAGAACAATGTTCAAATGCAATAAACTGTTGCAAACTATGAAATAAACTGTAAACCCTCTGTTTTTTATGGTGAAACATAGCAAGGGTAAAATTTCGATTGTGATTTTTAACAAATAAATAAGGCCTAATACAACGGTGGGATCTTGCTAGAGTGGCGAAAGCATTCAGACGCATCGCTCCCTTTGTTTTAACATTGAAACAGCTGATTTTCTGGTTGCGTGGGCATTTCCAGCCGAAAATCAGCTGTTTCAGTGTTGATGGGAGAGCGAGGCGTGAATGCTTTCCCCGCTCTAGTGGGGTCCCGCTGCCTTGGCCATAATATTTGTCGGGTTAACGTCTGGGCAAGCTCGGCCATCAGTCTGACCCCCGACGTCTGCCCGACATCTTCCCAATTAGCTACCGATCTCCATGAGACGTCTCATAGACGTTGATACATGTCGGGCAGGAAAACGTTGCCCCGACGTCGGCAAGATCTAATTTGCTGTCAGGGACCCTGGGCCACTGAAAACAGTTGAGGACACGTTTTGTCTCATAATCATCTCCACTGACGCTGTCCAGCTCAGGATGAAAGAGATTTCTCTTTTGAGGATGTGGTGAAGCATCCCGTGCAGAGGATATTTTTAAAAGGTGAGGGTGCTGGGCACGCAGCGATAGTGTGTGGCGTCAGTTTGTAATTTTGCCTCAGCCCATGGGGGACCCCCCTTAGCAAGTACAGCCCTACGCGCAGTGTGCGGTGGGAGCGGCAGCGCGGGGTGACACTATCAGAGCAGCAAAAGTTCAGCTCAGGTGAGGATGCGAAGCGGCTCTTCCTGTGAGCTCAAGTTGCTGCAGCTTGGAGCTGGGAAGGATGGCCTGAGTTACTGGTTTATAATGTGAATCAGCCTTAGGCTAAACTCTGATTTGTTCATGCTATGAGTCAGGAATCAGGGGCTTCAAGCTAACAGGAAGAGTGGGTGAGTGAGTCAGGTAGTTTTTCATGCTACAAGCTAGCATGAGTCCAAGGAGAAAGGGGGGCCCGGGTGGGGATTGATCCCACAACCTCCCAGGTGAAAGGCAATGACGCTGACCAGTCAGCCAAAGGGATATCCCTGCGGCCAAGATCCAGGATGCATAATGAGTCAGACGCATAGTGACAGGACCGTCACCACACAATGGACGAGTGAGTCATGAGTCTAAGTGATGCGAGTTGAGCTACATACTGTGAGCATAGCATTCTGTCTGACGCTACAAGTTTCATTGTCTTTTCCTCGATCTACGGTCATCGCCTTCACCTGCACAGAGCTTGAAATATCTTCGGATGGAGATCGACAACTGCCTGCCTTTTTTACATGCTGATTCTGTCTAAAAGGCTAAACAACATCTCCATATACTTAGAAAATTGAGAACTTTTAACATTAGTAAAAGTACTGAAGCCTAGCCCTTATTTATAGTACAGTTCATGCATTGAATCCACTCATCTATAGCATTTTATTAACTCCAGTTGGAGAGGACATAGATCTTGATGAGAACTATTAGCATGTCATCAAGGCCTTTCTTTTATTTAACTATTTCATTTGCTTGTTTTAAATTTTTATTTAAAATAAAGAATTTCAACCAATCAAAATGTTCAAATATCAAGCATTCTAATATTAAACACTTAAAGAATTATCAAAAATTTACACTGATCTCTAAAAAACCAAATTATACATAGCAGAAAACCTAACTTTTGAAATCTGTGAGAAATTGCCTATTTAGTCAATGTATAACATACCCAATTTCATTTTAAACAGTTTTCAGAGCACAACTTGAGCTATAGATTGTAGTGTTGTACTGCAAGGCACTGTGCTTTAGAGTTTTCCATGTGATCTTCTAAAACTAGAATGTATTTACAAAACATCAGGGAGGCTTGCACAACCAAACAGTCCCATATGCAAGATTAGATTGACTGAAATTGAACAGCGTTGAGCCAGGATTTTTTCAGTGGGGTGGCCAAGAGGAATCAGGGATTATTTTGGGATGGCATGAATGTCTTATTGGAAAATACAGGTTTTTGAAGGCCCCTTAACCACACACCTGTAACATATTTGAAATACAGATAGTGGTGGAAAAGATAAACTAGCATAAAGTTTAGTCTACAGTCTAGCTTCTTTCCTTTTATGTGCAGACAAAGTAACAAACAAGCTTACTTTGTGCAAACGCAGCTCATTTGTTACAGTTTACAGTTTGAGCGTGATTCGTTCATGTTGTCTTCTTCCATTGCAATGGAGGACAATTTGCCTCAGGAGAGGGAAGAAAAATTAGCAGAGAAAAGGAAAAACGGATCAATAACCTGGAGAGTTTATCAGTGTAGCTTATTACAGCTTACTACTTACTACTGCGGTTTTCTGCTGGACAGGTAAATTCATTTAATCTAACAATAGTCCAACAGCTACTTTATCCTCCCGTTTGGTCAGATCATTTACTGTCATTTGCTGTATAAAACAGCAAAGATGCTAATCTATTAGCCCACAGTGGAAATGCTCCATTGCTACATGACAGCATTTCCTTTTGCAGTGTCAACAATCTCTCACTTCATCAGATCATCTCTGAGTCTGCATGTCATGAAAAACAATTTCACATGACAGAGTTAGCTATTAGCAGTAGCATGGTACCAGATGCATGGAGAGTATGGTTGTTATCAATAAGTAAACAGAATTATGTATTGACACTCCAACCTCAGTAAAATGTTGATGTGTTCACATTTATGAATCCCTGCAGCTTCGGTAGCGATAAAAACTAGCTTAAACAGCAAGACACCAGAGAGCACTGCTATTTGCATTAAATTAGTCCACCACTAGATTGGGGCTTTAAATAGCATTAGTTAAGACAAATTGATATTTATTTTTAGTCTCAGAAAGACAGAATCTAAAACTTCACCTATTACTTTGAAATCTCAGCTGATGTATTTTTAAGGAACAACAGCTTATCTCATATCTGTTTATATATTTTGATGAATTAAGTTCACTTTTCTTTTTCAGAGCAACAAGGATTGTGAGCCACAGCAGCATATGTAAAATGTCCTAACTTTATGGCATTTCACCGCATTATAATTAATTACTTGATGAATAGTATACTTGCATGTTTAATAAGCGACTGGCTCTTTTTACACCAGTTTCTAAAATACACAAATTTTTCCATAACAGATAGGCCTATGTGGTCTTCAAGTGCTTTTTGGAAATTTCCAAAATGCATATATTCCACTATTTAACAGCAAAGTTGGAAACAGCCATTACTTTGAGCTACAATAAAACTAATTTGAATTTTTTTACGCTTTTCCAGTAACTTGTATACCTTCACTGCTCTATAGACATTTAAACTTCTATAGACAACAAAATATCAGGATCATGTCTTTTATATTCAGCAATGAAAAAATCATTTTATTCCCCAAACAGTGCCATGAAAGATATTTTCAGGGTTAATTAGCAAAGCTTGACTCACTGATTTTTCAGTGTTAATTTCTAACGTTTTTCTCTGATCATGAACTTATCATGTATAATTATATGACCCTCATCATGCAGCCTTTCATAAAAAAACACTTTTCTGCAAAGACTTTCCACAAAATTGCACATGGTATAGATTCGACATGGAGTTGATTGTCTTTTCCCCCTCTGCTTTGCAATCTCAGTGAACCAGAATGGGAGTTACATCAGAATTATCTACAGACAAGTCCTCATGAATCCCTGTTTTCCTTCCTTCTGTCCTGGGGGTTCTTAGTTAGCATTCAAGGTCCAGTAAGACATGTTTGATCTTTACAATACAAGTGCCAGTAAAAGTTAAGCCTGAAGATTTTAATTCAGTCTAAAATTCATCCTCTTGCCCCAAGAACAATACCTCTATAAGCTCCAGCACTTTGTGAACTTCAAAGGCCTTAAAACGGAGGCTTCTGTGCGCTTAAAACAAAGAAGCTCCCGCTTTCTTTTAGGTTTTGGAGGGCAATATCAACTGAAAACCTCTGCAGAATAACAATGGAAACTACAGAAAAAAAGATGCACCTTGTAAAGTTTTCTCCTATTTCTTAAATTCCACTGCAAAAGTTATTGAAATAAACGACTGTACGGCTTGTGCCTAGACAAAGCTTCGGAAAAGCGCAGAGAATAAGCGAATGTGCTTCGTCTTATCATGTGCCGCCACTGCACAGATTAGTGCTGAACAGAATAGAAAAAGGTTGTGAAGGAGGAGGGGGAAAAAAAGAATAAAAGCTGCTCTCCAGTATTAGAACAGACAGTTGCATTAGCCTTCTAATAAGAAGAGACAGAACAATACTGAGCCCTGAAAAGGGAGAAAGAAGCATTTCCTCACTTCTTGCAGGGTCTTCTACCCCCCAGTTCTCAACCACCCAATGTGCTTGCTCTCCAGCCACATGCTCTCTTCTATCCTTTCTTCTTTTATCAGACAGTAGTGGGTAGCAGGAGAAGCATGTCATAGGTTTAACTCATACAGTATTAATTATACAACCATCCCCTGACCTCACTGGTACTGATAATCGACTTCCCCAAACCCTACTCTCTAAATGGAGTTCTCTTATCATCTCTAAGCCCAAACCCTTTAGCATCTGCTGTACCATGGTGCCATGTGATCCCCTTTGTCCTGTAGGCCCAGATGATTTATGAGGCTTCCAGCTGGTTTTCGTTGTAATATTCTGAATGTGTCAGACAAGGTAAGAAAAAAAACTCTTCCTCACTTTTCACTCAGTGGAGTGACTGCGTTATGATGATGAGTCTGCAGTCCTGTATTGGTGTGTTCATTACATTTGGAGCTGCACGATGCAGTCTACCAAGGATTTAAATTGACTGCTGAGAATAGAACTTGTATTTACTCAGCATATAACATCCATCACAGATATGAACGCCCCATTGCAGTTTTTGGCTTTAGCTTTAATGGAATTAATATAATATTAATCTTCTGCTTCTTCCAATCACTTAGTCAGCACAACAGTTGCCACTAATCATTATGAGGTATCAACAAAGAGGTGGCATCTGTAAAGCTTTTGTCAGCTGAAGCTGCTACAATAAATGCTGAAATCTGGTTAAATGTAAGAGATTCATGCCATGATGATGTCAGAAATGATTTATATGCCCAGTGTATGGTCATACTTAATGTGTATCGAAAGATAATTTGTGAAAGTAGGTGGAAACAAACTTGGTCTGAAGATTTACGGAAAAAAGAATATTAGCAGTAAATAAAACCTTCATTAGTTTTACTTCTATGATCAATGCACTTCCATACAATAAATATTGTTGTCAAACCCAAAATACTAAAATAATTTATGCTTTGCAATAACACGTCTTAGATTTTTTGTTTTTTTTCAGGTACATTCTTTATTACTTTCATGGCTTAATTAGCTAAATGGCTTGGAGTTGCTTCAAAGTGTAACATTTGCATTTTAAAACTGTTGCACTGTTACAAGGAGCTTGATGCAGCCCTCATTAAAAAAGGGTAAAAAGAAAAGAAACATTCACTTGTGACATACTAAAAAGATGAAGGCGAAGACATCGACACAAGGATGGTGGATGATAACAAGATCCTTTCCAGAAAGGAGTTAAAAAGGAAAGAAAGGAAAAACCCTTTACAGTATCTAGCCAAGTGAAGAACACTCCAGGAGGTAGACGTATTATTATCCTAGTCTACTGCAAGGATGCAAACACCAGAAAAAGATAGTGGGATCATTAAGTGCAACCATTCATGGATTAATATCTAAACAAAACAGGATTATTTGGACCAAGAACAAAGTTAGTGAACTTGCACTTTTTGCGAGGAAAAGCATAATACCCTAATAGATAGTAATGCTGTCTGATGGCACTGGGTCACCAATATACTTTTGATAATAAATAACAGGTCAATGCAGGTACATTCTGAGAATTATGAACCATTTTTTCTACTCAGATTCAGACAAATGCCACAAAAACATATGACATTGTTTCAATGAAGTAATAAAAGTGAATGAGAAAACAAAACATAGTAAGATTATTGCCCTAGGACACCCATGTGGAAGGGCTACAGATCAAAGTGTCTAACTTTGCCAGTTCTTTAAATAGGCCGTAATTACAGCTAGTTTGGCTAGTTATTGTCATTTTATGTATATGAAACATTTTTTTCAAAGTCCTGCCTATCCTTGTTCAGACTCTATCAGTGTAAAGGTCGAGACTGCCTTCTCCACCACCTCTTTTACTGCATTGTAGTAATTAGTGTGAAGGTAACTGTAATTCAGTTCTTAGCAGCTTCATCTCCAAAGTAGTCAACTCAGTTTAATCTGACACTAATCTAAGGACATAAAGTCAGTCAGTTTAGTGGAACTGAAACATCACCACAAACAGCTTATCTGGTTGTTTAAATCAACTGCAAGCAGATGTAGTAATGGTCTGTTTCACTACTTGCATAAGTAACTCCGAAGATTCACACCAAGTATGAAAAATCTGCAGATGCCAGATTAATGTTTTAAGGTAATGGTGCGTTCAGACCAAAAACAGCGACACACTCTCGCTGCTCAAAGTTGGACGCTGGATGCTCGTAAATCAGACACTTGACATTTTGGATCAAAAACGGTCTTGACGCTCCAAACACTCTCAGCACATGTCAGGAGGACCCAGATGTTGTCCTTTTTTTCTGTCTCTCTCCAATGGTGGATGTAATGCCTGGCTTATGTATTTGCTCCACTCGGTCCTTTTTGTTCCTGTCATGGTCATAAATGACAGCATTGGCACAGACAGCCATGGATGTTTGTCCTTCAGTTCTGTCTTTTGTTAAGTGATGAGAACAGCTTCCCCCGCTACTTAGTATCACATTTGCTAAAGCTAAAGCTAAGTCGCTCTAAGCGGGGAAAGTTCAGATTTTCCAACTCGAGTGTCGGGCGCTTCGAGAGCTTTGAGAGCGACCGACGCTCAAACGCTCAAAACGCACTGCGCAACTACTCGACGCTTGTTTACATAGACTTTACATGTAAACCTGACGATCCTGACGCTCTCGCCGCATTTGGTCTGAACGCACCATAAGAAATCTAATGCCAAAGAAAGTTTTGGGATATGAAGACAGCATACCATGGTAATAAAAGCAAGAAAAGTGCATTTGACCCCTCTCAGAGTGCAATGTACAGGATTTTGTACCGCCAACATGTACTAAAGAAGCTAAATGAAATTAAATTCCTCCAAGAAACTTAAACAGAAGGAACTGAGGTTATCACTGAGATATACCATGACCTGAATGATTGAGTATCCTCATAGACATCTAAATTAGGTCTTATCCACGGCATTAAGCCCTCATATATGGATAATGATTTTAGTCATGGCCCTGATGATGGCAATGTCATTCCATTCTTCATTCAGTCCATTGCTTTGAGCTAGACTGAAATGTTTCCACAGCTATTAATATATATAGCCATGAAATTGTCTACAGACATTTCTTCTGCCATAAAGCTGGATTGTAATGACTTTGATGATCACCTGATGTTTTCTATATTGCAAATATGAAGCTAACATTTATGTTTTAATGAAATGCTTTGATGACTTTCAAATGGATTTTCATCTTTTTTTTCCTTTTAAATCCATTGCAATAACATTGTTGATTATTTCACTTTTGAAAAACCATAACAACTTCAAGAGTATCTTTGCAAGTTCTTGTCTCAAGGACATTCATGAAAACCAGATTTTGCTATAAGGTAGCAACTATTAGTAAAAAGCAAAATTCTTTAACATGGTTTCATTTTGATCTGTCGATCTAAGAATGAAAAAGATTTATGGTCACTGAAATCATCAAAAGCTAAACAATAGAAACATCACATGTCATTAGATCCTGTGACACTGGCTGCAAGTTCAGAGGTTCACTGTTAAAATAAAACAATAGTTTGTGCAGTTGCCTTCACAGGGTGAGCAGTAACTGCAGGAAGATAGGACTGAATGATCGCAAAAGATCTAGGAGTGTTCAATTACTGTCACCACAGGTGTCCGCTGGGCTCAGGATGAGAGAAAATGGAGCGGACCACTGTCAGAACTTAGTGTTCGACAGCACGTACACCCTGCCAAAGGAAGCAAAGGGAAGAATAGTGAGCTGAATCCCAACACCTGGCTCTAATGAGATTGGCAATGCACACCCCGCATACGCTAGCTTCAACTCATCCGTGTGAAATGTAGATTCCTAGAGATGGCAAAACCAATAGGATTAGCCTTCCTGGTCTTTTGTCCACCTACTGTATTTCTCAGTGCTGCAGTGTATAATGTGTACCCCCATAATTATCAGAATAGCAGTCACATAACAGATTAAACGCTGCGCCCCTATGTGCTGAAAGCAGAGGACCTTTCCCTGTCAGTTTTTAAAGAAATCCGGAGGTGTTAACTATTCATTACCAATAAAGCAGAGGAGCTGCAGTGTATTATTTTTTTGTTTGTGTTTTCACAGCTCTCTTTTATTCCTGGTGTGCCTAATGGTGAGTATGCTTTTTCACAAGATGCTGTGCTCAACATCGAGCAATTAAAACTTTAATTAGGCTGAAATGAGAAACTGTCTCTGATACTTAATTTCTCATTTACTCACGTACAAGAGAGTCTAAGAAGTTTCTTTAAGCTTTGCCCACTGGGACACAATAGTCACTACAACAGCCAGACCTATTTGCAAATTCTTTGATTTATTTTAGATTAATTATTAGGAAAACATAACCATAAATACAATAAGCCATTTACATAAATCACTTTGAGATAAAATCATATCAAAATAGCTGTGGAGACAAAGAAAAAAGATTTTTTTGATTGAGATATGAGTTTAATACTTTTATCAGTGCATATGTTCTGTGTTTAAAACCCAACAACCAATTCAAAGCAAATCAGTATGTTTATAATACAAAGTGGATATCTTCCGAGCCAAAGTCAAGACATTAGATAGCAACCCAGTCGCCAGAGAGGAATGTCTCCAGTTTCTGCGTAACAAAAATACGTACACTGTCAACATTTCTGAGCCAAAAATACCTTTTATTCATGTACTGCTGATATTGGTAGAAACAAGAAGTAAACTGAACAAGAAATGCAATCGCATTGATTTGAGAACCAGCGGCTCTGACACACAGACTCCCGATCCAGTCTGAGTGGAATCCAGTCCGCATGCATGCACGCTCAGATCCTCAGCATCAAGCTGCGTTTTCATGAAAGGCAAGGTTCCATTTTAAAACCCATTCAGCAGCTCTGAGAGGTCAATGACCTTGACTACGGTGCATTTTCATGTATATTTCAGCTTACAGGAGATTTCCCCTCGTTTTTTCTCCTTTTTTGTAGTTTGCAGGCACTGTGATGAAGCACTTCAATATTCTGTCCTGTTTTTTATGTCATGATAGAAACTTTTGATCAAACCTACAGGGATTTAAAACAAAAACTTGTCACACAAATCATTTTAGATTATGAAAAAATAAAAATAAAATAGATTGAAGAGGGGGGGGTGTGCAGGTGTGTACTTCTTCCCACTCCTTTTCAAACATAAAATTTAATTTGCAGTATGTTTTTCTTTCTTTCCTTTTTTATATATTTATTTTGTGCTTTGCTATTAAATTATGCTTATTTATTTTTGATCAACATGTTCAAAATAAAGTATTCTATTCTATTCTAAACTGGATCGTTTATTAAATTCCACTCATTATTCATTATTTACTCATTTATTTACCTAAAATAGACTTGATGTATTGGAATAAAACTCCAGCAGTGTATTTATCAACAACTTATGCACAAGCAACATAATGAATATATTTAACATCCAATTTAACAACTAAATTCTATTGCATTCTGTAAATAGTTTTACATTCTAGTTTTATTTCACTAAAAGTTTAAAATATGT
>JAVQJG010035087.1:0-16114 GCA_036024015.1 Craterocephalus amniculus
GAAAACAAACATGTTCTAATCTATTTGAGGCTGTTCTGGTCTGAAATTCGTTCAGTGATAAATAAAACATCATGTAACAGCACACTCAGCTCAGATAAATTATCCAGTTACCAAGTAGAGCGTTAAACTCGTTATCTTTTGTTTTGCTTAACAGCAAATTCTCATTACTTACAAAAAATGAGCTACTAAATATCTCCCAGTACATGGTCTCGTGTTTTATTAAAACAAGAATGAGTAACGGTGGATTTTGATTGTTCTCACCAAGCTTTAAGTCACGCAAAATGACTTAAAGTGGGTCAAGTCAGCACTGAAACATGACTGTTAGCAAGGTTTTCCTTAATTTTTCCCATTTCTTTTTAATATGCAGTTTTGCAGCTTTTCACAGTTGCTTTGGTGGATTTGTCACAACAGAATTAACATTCTCATAATGATTAAGCTACAAATACTTTTGGACCTGTAACTTCTGCTTCCATACAATTCTCTGCTGCTTCATGACATTATCATTTGCTTTCATCATATCGCTCAAACTGAACAGAAAAGTCAGTCCCTAAAAAACTCATAATTCTCATTTCATTGTCTCATTTCTTTTGTGTGCAATTACACACAAAAGAGTTGAACTAGATATCAAAATCTGTCAACAATTTTATAGATTTCTTAACTATTTTTTTCCTAGAATTTCTCCTAAATTGAACAAGAGCTCCTAGCTGCCCGATGGATGCAGGATGCAATGAGTCCTGCAGAGGTGGATTCGCCACTCAAGGAGAGATATCATGATATCAGATGTGATGAGGATGAAAATATGTGGCCAGACAGAAGGGAACATGTTGTTCCACATGAGTGATTTACTCATTTATTCATTAAATGGATATATTTCTATAGAGGAGTAATTTAGTGTGTTCAGTTACATTCAGTACAGTAATGTATAGTGCTGTTCCAGCACTATATTGTTTACAGTTGTACACAACTCTGCTTGATACTTTAACTTTGTTCTATAGCAGTGACTGAAGTGTAATTGTTTTGGGGTTTTTGTCAGATGGCAGTACATCCAGTGTGAAGTGATCAATTTTTTTTGTATAGAAAAACCTTCACAGATAAGATTGTTGCAATGAAAACATGACTAAGCCCTTGGATTACCTCGTTTGCACTCAATGGCAACAAGACCTTTCATCTTGACGGCTCTGACAGTTTCATTGAAATTATTAGCTGTTTTTGAGGAATTAACTATTTTAGCAAGTGATGCTCTGCAGTGTGTACTCATTGTTTTGAGAAAGTTACTAACTGCTGTGCAAGTGTTAATTATGTTGTGACAAATGTACCAAAGTGACACAACAACTGTAATATGCAGGACATGCAACAATGAAACCTAATGCTGCCAAAAGACATCCCAACAAATTTGTTACATGTCATTAAAACATTGCTCATATAGGCATTTTTGCAACATTAGCATCTTAAATACTAAGAGTCAAAGGGATCTACCAACATTAAAACACACAATGTATTGAGCCTAAAAATGAAAGAGGAACTGTCATTTGATTTGAGTCACCAAACCAAAGGTTGACCAATACTTCAGCATTCTTAACATGGTGCAGAGAGGACAGACAGAGATTCCCAAATGTAGATAACCACAGAAAACACTTCAAGCTGTTAGATTTGAGAGATTCATGAGGCCTGACCAGATTTAAGTTACCTGTGAGCTGTCAGTGCTGAGGCCCTCCCCCTGTTCCTCCAAATGAGGGTTATAGTCCACACTGACTGACTGGCCAGGTAGAAGGCAGAAAATCAGAGAGAGGAGAGCAGGAACAGCTGGCTGAGAAAAGCACAGAGAAAAGACACCAGAGACAGACAGGAAGAACAAGTCAGGGGAAAAAGTTAAGCTGTGACAGAAAAGCAAGAAGCAAAGAGAATTTGGTTTTATGCAAACAGGGCAGAATGACTAAAGAAGAGAATAAGCAGACAGGAAAAGAAGAGTGTGAGTCCAGACTTAATGAAGAGAAGACGGACAAATCATTCAGTTTACCTCTCGATCCTCTTTAGCCGCAGGCTGAATGGAAACAGAGGAATGTTCCGGTTTTCCAGCTGAGGTGGCGAAGGCTCCGCTGGCACTCTTGTTGCGGATGTGTCCCCCATGTTTGTAGGCTCCTTTGGTTCCTGAAGACTGCAGCTGAGGATGCAGCTGGCGGTTTGGTGAAGAAGGCGTAGATGTCAACACCAGAGTCTTGAGTGCGGTCACCTCAGCCTGTAAAACGTCGATCTAAGAGCAAAATACAAAAAATGAGGGATGGGGAAAAAATTGGTTTGCTGTTTTTAAATGAAATAAAGAAGGTGATTAGAAAGGTTGTGGTATCTTTTATCGCTTCACATTTTCAATTAGAATAAAGAAAATATATCAAGTATTTCACACACCTTCCCTTGAGCTTCCTTCAGTTGTTTCTCTGCTGCAGCTTGTTTCACATTTGCTTCACGCACCATCTTATGAGCTTCCTGTTAGAAGGACTGAGTTAAAAGTCTGATGAAACCCACAGATCACAGATTTCTAATGAATGGACACTATGCAACATTTTCAACAGTTAAAATCTATTATTATGACTTTGCAACGATTTTCAATGATTTGGATGTCAAAGTTGGTTTTAAAGCTTGTCTTTGTTGCCCCTGAGTGATGCAGATTTAAAATGCAGAACATGTGAAAATTGTAGCAGTTGTCAAAGTTACACTGAACTCAGCGGTGTTAATTCCAGCTGACCTCAAACAGACTGGCAGTCAGCTCCTCCAGCTCTTGCTCCAGCTGATTCCTGACTTGTGAAAGACGCTCACACTCCTTGTCTTTTAGTTTCAGTTCCTGAGATGCAAAGAAGAAAAAGTATTGCTAACACACTTAACTGGGAAGTATATTTGCATTGTCAAGCATTTTTAGAAACTTTTTCAGACCATCTTATTTGTCTATGAGTGCAAACAAGAAGTAGGTTACAACACCCTCTTTGCAGCATCCAGCTGTTCCCTGAGGATCTCTGACCCTTTTTCTCTTATTTCTTTTTCTCTGATCTCCAGCGAGGAGCTGCGGAGCCGGGAGAGATCGCCATGCGATCTGCCCGGGGTGGGCCCGGCATGACCTTCTCCCTCCACTCTGGATTCTGGCTCTGGATCCAGATCTACCAACCTTTATAAGATCACAGAGACATATGTGAAACTGGGACAAAGACAATCCATAAAAAGCTGATTATAAAACCTTTTTTAATCTGTTGCACATCACCAAGTAGTCTAAAGCAAGTCTTTAATTGATAAACCTTTATTACCTTCTTTATGTAACTAAACATTAAATTTAAAAATGTTTAAACTCAGACTAAATATTTTGTCCTGTTTCTAGCTTCTTTGCAAGGAGATCAAGCAATTTTGCTGACATTTTCCAGTAAACCAACAGGTTTTATAGGGCTATGATAAGATGGGATGCTGTTTATTGTTGCTTTAAATTTCAAGGTGTTACTCTGGTTATCCACCACCTTCACAAAACTAAAGCCATAAAATTCATAAATGCAAAACACAAGGGTGCACTGTTGTTTTTTTATGATCAACAGCATATTCCTCTCTGATACCTTGTCATAAATTGGAAGTTTTTTCCTTTTAAAAAAGTATTAAATGCTCGAGTTAAATAATTTCAGCCAAATGGTATTTCTGCCTCATGACCAGTAGTTTGTAACAATAAACTATTAAAACAATGACAAAGACTCATACAAATGTCCTTGTAAATCATGTTAAGTGTAACAGACACAGAGCCATTTTTCACTAAATCAGGACTGTGAGCCAGATTTAGATAACAGAAACATACTTGCAGCATGTGTTTCATAACATTTCAACCAAATCTTCATTTCCAGCAAAGCTTTAAAAAGTATCTTCTTATCGTGGGTATATATATATTTAACTTCACAGAGTTTCCCTGAATCAAACAATCTTCAGCTAATCTTCCCACTGAGTTACAACTGTTGCAGTACTTCAGCCGTGGACCCTCAGTGGGACCCCGGACCATAGTTTGGGACCCTTTGGTACTGTCTTGACAATCTTAAAATGTCATTTTGATCAAAGCTTTACAAATAATATTGTTAGTTGCAGCTACATTTATCCGAGAAGCTAAGTTCCCGGAGGAGCTTTAGCAGACTAAGCTAGTTAGCTCCAACTTTTAAACGCGGAGGTCTCCAGGCAGTATCCGCCCTTACCCCACCAGCAGAGTCCAGGACAGAAGATAAACCTCCCCCTGTCCACGCAGCTGTCAGCTTCTCCCCTCCAGCCTTCCCTCGACTGGTGCAGATGTAAAAGAGTGACAACAAAAGCTTCGGGACTGTGCTGGTGTTACTGGGTTTCAGTGAAACCAACACCAGCCGTTTTAAATCACAGCGCAGGAATGCGGACGCTGACGTAAACAGCGGCAGCGGCGCAAACAGCGGCGGTGCAGCAAGAATACGGAGAGAGGAAGCCCAAGTGAAACGCAAGCTTTGCTTTTTTTCCTTCCAGGAATATCACTGTTTCCTTGTCTTTTTGTAGAAGCTGAAAACTGTCTTTCTGCTGTGTTTCTGCCCTCCTCCAGCATAGGTCACATGACGGCGCATCCACTCCCACCTCATCCAGTCTGGAGACAGTAAAAAGTCAACACAACACCACGGCCCACGTCACGGGACAGCATGTTTAGGCACGGGTTGAAGTCTTACCTGGTGCAGGCTACAACAAGGGAATTACTTAGAAGACATTATCGCATTTTTCTTTTCACAGCTGTGTTTGTTCTTTATGATACTGTATGGCACTGTTCCTCAAATAGAGGTACAAGAACCCCTAGGCTAGGGGTACTTTGGGACACTCGAAAGGGTACTTGAGATCGTAAAAATCACTGAAATATTTTCCGTAAAACGTCTTATAATCCTGTGATCAAAATGCAATCATTTTGTGGGTTTATAGAGAAAATGGACTCCCAGTATTCAGTTTTAATTCTGTGTTTACATGTTTTGCAAAAGCTGCAGAAGGAATTTAGTCATGAATCATTGATAATATGTTTGTCCTTTTAAAATGTTTGAAATGGGAAAATGTTTCTTTAGGTACAAATTTTAACAAATTGGGAACTGATGGTCCACTCCTGTTTACTGGTTACTGGTGTTCCAAACCAGGAAGCGCTGCATTGGTTATGGGTTCCATGCTGAAAGACCTCTGAGAACCACTGCTGTATGGTGTATTAGATATTCTTTTCTGACTTTTAAGTTTCTTAAGTTCATGCTGCACTATATAGGCTAATCACCCATCTTATTTAACAACTAAACACCTTCATCATTTTGCAAAATGTAACTGAGAACATGTGCAGATCATCAGGCATGCTGGTGGATGAGGGGTGATTGATCAGAGCTCTGCTCTGTTGAACCTCCCCTCTCTGTGTTCTCTCATTTCCTGTCATAAACCCTCTGCACCTTTTTCATCAGGGCAAAAAGTCCAAATAAGCTGTATTAAACAGCAACATAATTCATTCTGTTTTTCCATTTATTACAAATAGTCATCTGACTGTGTTAACTATGCAATGATTAAAGCATCAGCAATCCAAAAGTGGACACGCATCACAGCAATTGTCTCATTTTGTAATTGCAGATGTTAAACTATATATTTGTTTGTAATGATACACAAACTGACACAATGTTCTTTCTTCTGCTATTGTTGGACCATAAAAATATACTTGTATCCTTACATATTATATAAATTTCCTTCTCTACTGATTGAAGAAGAAGAACTTTAGCTGGAGCATCTAGACCTTTTGTAACCAACAAAAACTTTGACCCACACAGGTGAGATCAGTGTCTCTGCTGGTGGGTTGCATACATACTTACTGTCCAACAACACAACGCTCCTCCTCATCTAACCTGCTGGACTTGTGTCTGACTGCAAGAGCTTCAGGTGTTCCAAAAAACACTGGAGAAGAGTAGACTGCTATTCCAGATCTTCCTGCTTTCAGGATTTCATATCCTGGGCTTGATGACGCTGAAGACGGTGTGGATGAAGAAATGCGAACGGCATGAATCCCCTCGAAAGCATCCATGTGTCTCTCATAGACGGTGCAGAAACCCACGAGAAGCTAGAGGTTATTCCCAGAGAGTTTAGTTTCGTAAATGGTTCGAGTGGTTGAGGATGACCTTGATATCTGTTGGTATCAAATGCCTTGCAGATCCTGAGAAGAGAGTGTTACACATGAAAACTCAAACATATCTCTCTTTCTTAAAAGGTACAGGACGTCAAGCTAAAGGAATTTGTTCCTTTGAGATATCCAGAGTAAACATAAAGTAACTATCACATTCTGTAGAGGATAATAATAAAAAGAATCAAGTATGAGTTAATTACATAAATTGCCTGAATATACTCACCAAGAAGGACTAAAGTGGTTCCCAGTTGCCAGAATTTCTGCAAAATCAGCAGAAATTCTGCTTAAATAATCTCTTTCTTAAGAGTTTAGCTCAGAAAACTCCTCGCACTGCGGTTGGTCTCCTGGTTAGACAGGAAGGGTTAATCACTAACACCTTCTGACCAGTAACAAGACGGCTGTGCACATTTTTTCCAGTGGAGGGGGTCGCACACAGTCTCACCTGACCCAGAGTTTTCAACAGTCAGGTACCAAGCACCCCTTTGAATGGAAAAACACTAAGAACATAAGTCATACTGAACAGAGAGGAACATCTACTCAGAGGTTTGATGTTTAATGCAGTGAAATGATTCTGCTTAACTTTACAGGGGAGAATCAAACATTCCTGAGGTGTGTTTCACAGAGTCAGCTCAAATCGAAGCACTTGCATTCATGCCTTAAAACCAGCCTATTTGTGGCCGGGTGAGGACTCTGCAGTGCTCCGATTTGCTCAGATTAACAGCACTCGGCCTCACAATGCAGCTTTGTTGCAGAAACAGATTAACACATCAAGTGACCGGAGGTGTAAGAGTCCCTCGCTCCCTTTTTCCTTCCTTCTTTTCAACAATCTCCCAGGACGCTGCCGCAACACGTCTCAAGCCACCCGCAAGTATGACGGCCAGGCATTTTCCTGCTCAGTGATAAGTGAAGAGTTGTGAGATTTTGATGTATCTCTCTGGTTTACCTCTGATCGTTTTACTTCAAACTTTAATGTGTGTTTATAATATTTGGGAAATTGTTCATTTAAATAATTGATCAAATATAAATTGAGGGAAAAGTTGGTTTACAGTGGGAACAATGTTTAGAAGTCCTAAACATACCAAAACTAAACCTCTTTATTTTTCATAGGTTTGCGGCCACGTTGGCCTCCTGAGCTTCAGGCTCGTCGCTGAAGTTGAGCTACGGTGAAGCCGAGGAAACAAAAATACGGCGGTTTCTTTCATGTCAGGCTACAGACAGACTGCAAGTGGGCCAACACGCAGCAGCAGTGATGACAGTGACATACTCCCGCAGAGTTGCTGATGCAGGTCTGGGGACCTTCTTCCACCTATTGCTGCGATGGAAGGGCAGCATCTACAAACTGCTGTACAGAGAGCTCATCATCTTCACTGTACTCTACTACTTCCTCAGTGTAGTTTACAGGTAAACATTGATAAGAAGAACTTGTTTTAGAGCAAGAATTCCTGGATGTTTCTGAGATTATGACATATTAATCAGATCTACAACAAAAACACTGCCATCATTTTTATTGATTTGAATATAGTGATACATAATAGATACAACTGTAGATATTTTGACAGCATCAGCCATTAAGTGAAATGAATAATTTTCTTAGTGGATATTCTTTTTAAATGGTCCTAAAGACCAGGCCACAAGGCTCAGCCCCTCCCGATGCACCACAAACAAATACTTACCTAAACATGCTATGAATAATGTGCTTCAAGATTTTGTGTAGAAAGTTATCTCTTTTTTTGTTTGTTTATTGTAAAACATTCAGTGACCTTTAGTTGCCAGCTATCCCAATGCATTATGGATGTTCAGTAAATATTAACACATATTAGTGAAAATGGTTGAAGTTTGGAAACAATTTTACAAATTCCCTGAATCTGTCTCCTAGACAACAATCAAAACTAGGGAAATAAAAGTATTTGGAGTAGAATCTGGAGATTATTTTATTCTAGATTCTAGAATATTCCCAACTGGGAGGATTAGGTGAACTGGCATGGACTGACCCACAAGCCTCACAGATGGCCCCTTGCCTTGTTACAGTTTGGAAATAGCATCCTTTAAGGCTCTGGTTAGCAAACTTTTTGAGCCACAAGATGACATATATTGTTGTTCCTGACAATTATTAAGTATAGGATATCAGAAAGGTCATCCTGCAGGATCCTCTAAATATACGGCTTGAAAATTGTCTGTCTTCATAAATAAAGAAGATTAATGTGGATTTATGCATAATGTGTTAAAGATATTGTTTTCAAATTTAGATGGATCTCTTTGTTATGGTTTAATTTTGACAGCCATGATCCATCCGTCAATTGTCTGCCGCTTATCCGGGGTCGTTTGCGAGGGCAGCAGCTGGAGCAGGGAAGCAGGAGATATGATAAAAATCTCAGATTTACATAATAAATATAGATTATATGTTTTTCACAATTATCTGGCAACCCCCTGAAATGATCTTGCAACCCACATGGGGGTCCCGACCCACAGTTTGGGAAGCACTGCTCTAAGGTAAAACTCTCCAGTAGTTCTCATGGGAGCATGTTTTGACAAAGGAAGTGAGCCCTTCAAGTTGGGAACCACAGCTAGAAAACCCAGATTACATTGGGTAAGCCAGTGTTGCACAACCTTTATGTCACCTCAGAGCTTTTAAATTGAGTTGTACTTTTTATTCCCACAAGGTTTGTGCTGAAAGACGACCAGAAGAGGCTGTTTGAGAGGATGTCCATATACTGTGACCGCTACGCCGAGCTCATCCCTGTGTCGTTTGTACTCGGTGAGTCTGGGCTGACAATTCTTTTGTTCTTGAATGCTGTCACTGAAACCTGACACTTAACTTCTCATTGTTACATTTCTAAAACCTTTTATCCAGGTTTCTATGTGACCTTGGTTGTATCCCGTTGGTGGGGCCAGTTTGAAAACGTTCCCTGGCCGGACCGTTTGGCGGCCTTAGTGGGAGGTCACGTCCGTGGAGCTGATGAGACCTCCAGGCTGACCCGGAGAACCTTGATGCGCTACGTTAACCTCTCTGGTGTGCTCATCTACCGCTCTGTCAGCACGGCCGTCTACAAGAGGTTCCCCACCATGGAGCATCTGGTGCAGGCAGGTACGGTGATGAAACCAATGTAAAGCTATGAATTCAAGTGAATCTAAAGCTTTCATCTCAGATTAAGTCATTTAAAAATCTTACCTCTTGAACCCCAAAGTCCCCAAAAATGGGGACTTTTGTCAGGACTCATGAAACATGCAAGGGAATATTTTACTAGAAAAGACCAGTGTGGTATAGTGTATAGTATAGTGATGCACTATTTTAAAAGGTACCAAACCCAGCCTAAATGATCACTAGATGAAACACAACATATTGAACCTCTCAGCTATCATTTTGTAGAGTTTTTTTAGCCCCTGGAGCACAATTTCAAAGATTTGCTGATCCTGAAAGTGATTGTTTTTTGGCGAGCCTTGTATTTTTGCTTCACAAACACTGATAATTATACAATATAATGTATATCCTTCCTGATATAATTATATCAGGAAGGATATACATTATATCAGGAAGGATCTCACAGACATTTCTTCCAGAGTATTCAAATAGACCATGTGGTTGCAGATATAATCTCATTTTATCAAAAGTATGCAATTTCGAGCAAAACAGTCTTGGGGTTCAAGAGGTTGAAGAAGCTGGATTCACATGTGGCTGATTGTATCTTCATTATGTTTCCTATCTCAGGTTTGATGACATCAGAGGAGCTGAGGCACCTGGAGGATCTGCCCTCCCCACACAACAAGTTCTGGGTGCCCTGCATGTGGTTTGTCAGCCTGGCTCTGAGAGCGCGGACTGAGGGGCGCATCAACAACGACGTGGCCCTCACAGCCATTCTCACTGTAGGTGATGCGTTTATCTGTCAGCACGCCCAAACTTCATCACTTCCTGCTTCTGTTTGACCTGCTTCTGCTTTCTGTGCAGGAGCTGAACAGCTTACGGGCGAAATGTATGAAGCTGTACGGTTATGATTGGGTCAGCCTGCCTCTCGTCTACACTCAGGTTATACTGATACTGGACTCACTGAAATATCCATGATCCTTTAAAGCAGAACGATAGATCTATTCTGGCTATGCATCCCTCCCTGAAATGATCAAATCAGTCAAAATGTATTTGATTAACCAGAAGACACCAGTAAGAAATACTTGTTTCATGTGTTTTATTAAGGTGGCCACAGTAGCGGTCTACAGCTTTTTCCTGGCTTGCCTAATTGGGCGTCAGTTCTTGGATCCGGTTCAAGGATACCCTGGTCATGACGTGGACTTCTACCTGCCTGTTTTCACTCTGCTTCAGTTCTTCTTCTATGTTGGTTGGCTGAAGGTTAGGCGTAACGAACAGATCATCTTTTGTCCTCATTTTTACATCTCTGAGCTTCTCTGGGATGTTTTTTTGTCTCCGGGTCTCAGGTGGCTGAGCAGCTCATAAATCCTTTCGGTGAAGATGATGATGACTTTGAAACCAACTGGCTTGTTGATCGCAATTTGCAGGTGCGGATCAGTGCCAATCTATCCAACGGGGCTAATAGACAGAGGCTGTGCTGTTTGACTTGCAGTGTTTTCGTTGCGTTGCAGGTGTCTCTGTTATCGGTGGACGAGATGTATGACAGCCTGCCGCTGATTGAGAGGGACATGTACTGGAATGAGTCCGAACCGCAGCCCCCCTACACGACTGCAAGCGTTGAACATCGCAAACCCTCCTTCATGGGCTCAGCGCTGGATATCAGGTAGACTTTTCTCTTCTCTGGAAGACGACTCTTGAATGTTTCACATGGTTAACCATGTTCTTGATCTTCCGCAGCGTCCCTAAAGAGGAAATGGAGTTTCAGTCCAACCTGGAGCAGATTAAAGAAAACGAGGAGGCCAACTACTCCACCCCGCTGCTTGGCGGGCTGGGACGTCTGCTCGGCGTACAGTCCCCAAGCTTTCCTCGATCGTCTCGTGTGTCTCTGCTGCGCCGCCGGCCCGGAGCGCCACTGAGCCGTTACCCTCTTTACCTGCACCCGGAAGCGCCATCGACTCCAAGTCACCAGCCTCTGAACCAGGAGCGAGACCCAGACTACGCCTTCTCCACCATGGCCCTATATGAGAGGCCGGGTTTCTACAGCTGCCCTCAAACACCCATCCACTGCGTGCCCCCGGCCATGCCCCGCCCTCGGCCCCCTCGACGGACCCAAAATGAGTGGGATCGCAGTTGTAGCTCCATGGCCCCCCCAACGGTGGGCTCACAGTTGCTGCCGCCCGAAACCCCGAACCACCTTCCGCCGCCGCCGTCCTCTGCTTTCCCCTGGCTGGGTGGGGACGGCGAAATGCAGAGTGCGCCGACTTTCTCCTTCCCCGACCCTCCACCCGTACTCTGTCCGATATCTAAACTCCGACCGGGACACGGCCTGCTGTCTCGCCGTCCTCCCCCTCCTCGCCTCACGCTGGAACCCCTCCAATCAGCCGACAGCCAGCCCGGACCCTCGAGCGCTCGGGCCACGGGAAGCGGAGGAGAACGAGTGTTCTCATTCACTCCCCCCTCTAACTCAGCAGCACCAAATCCCAGTAATCCCACCAGCAGCTCCAGCAGCATTAATGCAACAAGCACAAACAGCGCCGGCACAACAGGAAGTCTCTGCAATGGAACAAACCACGGTAGTTTTAGTAACCATGGGAGCTTCAGCTCCAACATGAGGGCAAGCAATGGCGGGCTGAGCAATAGCTTGAACACTGCAGCGCCACTGCAGCAAGAAACCAATCAGCAAAACTCTCCCAATGATTCAGGAATCTCATTGGCTGACGGGGACCTGCTGGGCGTTCTGGTGGACGGCGGTGTGAACAAGGCAGCAGGAGGAAGGGAGCAGGAATGAAGGAAGGATCTGGTCTTAAACAGAAGTGGGCATCACCACCACCAGTTTGAGGACTCCTGTTTTGAAGCCTCAAGTTCGACATAACGTGTTTTGAGGATTATTTTTTCTTCTTTCCCCCCTTTGGAGCGACAACTGACCATTTTTTTGGACAAGAGGGAACATGGAGTGCATCATTTTAGACTGTGAAAAATAAACATGTAAAAAGAAAAATTGGAGGCCTAATATCTATGTAATTAAAGAAATACTGAGTTATATGAAATGCTGAGTTATATTAAATAATGACGCGTTGAAATGCTGTGACCCCAGTTAGGGAAAAGAGGGCAGTAATATCATAATAAGCTGGTTAAGGTGGGGTCAAAAATTCAAAATGATTACGCTAAGCTTTTCCTGTTCCTGAAATAACACCTCTGTATTGTGTTTTAGGGCTTTACCAACCGATCATAAACAAATGGTGGGAGTTAATCTGAGGGTTTAAGATTTTACAATCCATTCAGTTTAAAGCCAAGAGATGACGTAACATATTCGAAAATTCGTCAAAGGGTAAAAAATTGCACAGCCAGACCTGGTTGGCATCACATATATAATCAGAATACACTAAGACAACAGGACTGTCACTGAATGACTGGTGGTGGAAACAAAATACTTAAGAAGTTCAGTATTTTGTCAGAGATTATGAAATCCCCTCTAATAAAAGTAATGTCCTGTCTGACCCTGAGCCAGCCCCTGGTGGCTGTCCGTCATACTGCCTGTCATAAAACTTCCATTCGGGTCTCATGTTTCAGCCCAAGTGGCTGCTACTTCATCTTATGGTCTATTGGTCTGGAGGTGGACTATATTTATTCCAAAATGTTTCATAAAGACTTCTTATTCTGCATTATCTAAACTCTCCCATGGACTTAATATTGGGGGAAAAAAACTAAAAATTAAGCTTTTCCTCTGAACTCAGCAACAAGAATAGTTAGTTTTAGCTTCATCTGCAAATGATCAGATATTAAATGACATGTTGTGCTTCTTTTATCATTACCAAGTTTTTCAATAAAAATTAATACCTGAAATCATTTGCATAATACTGCTTTATTATCTTATGTTACAAGCATGTTGCATGTACAGTCTGGAACTCAAAACTAGAATTCAAAATATAGATCACCTGCAAAGAAACATTAACCTCTCAATAAAAACAGTCAGTCTTCAATGACAATAAAAGTTACACAAAAGTAAATCTAAAACGATTTTTCTCAACTAAAGAACAATACAAACGTCTTTCACTTCCATTTACTAATTGTAATCTCATTTATTTTACAATCTACTTGATACTGAATTACAGAACATACTATTTATGGCTGTTTTCCAAACCCTTCTGGCTTGTCGTTCTCGTCTTTGTCTCCAACCACTGGCGGTTTAAAGCTACTGTGCAGATCAGACTAAAACTAAAGAGCTGTTCCTCTAAGGGCTATTTTAAGAGGGACAAAAGTATTGAGTAGCATAGTAAAAAATAAAGTATTTTTGTGTAGCAGATCCACTGGTTCTTCAAATAATAGTACAACTGAACTATCAAATATAAGTCATCATAATTGTACTTTTTGAAATACTTGTTGCTCAAAGAGGAGAAAATTATTGCATAAGTGGTTTCAAGTTCAGTATAATATAAGGATATCTATATAAGGACACATACATAGTTTTAATTCAAGTTTTGCTCAGTTTTTATGTCTATACACCACTTAGCATTTGCCGTTGCTAATGGTGAATGTGAGATGAGATCAAATGATGTGAGGTCTGCAGAAGTCAGGAGGAATATTTGGACTTTGCAAACAACTAATAAGCAGAAATAACACAGCAGCAATAGTAACGACACGTATTCCATAAATTCACAGCTGGCATGCAGAGGTGAGTGGGAGGAGGAACTAGGTTTAACTGCCCTCCTCAGCCATGGTGTGTTTGTCGAAGAGGTACTCCGCCATGCCATTCTGGGGGGCTCCCATACGCCGCAGGCTGGAGATCCAGTCCCCCAGCTGTTTGATGGATTTTACCTGCTCATCCAGGAAATGTGTTTCTATAAAGTCACACATCTGTGAGGGTGTTGAAAAAAAAATAAAAAAATTTGCATTATATTAAACTGACAGATTAAAATAACAGATATTGCACTGTGTGCCGTTAAGGTTTGCTTCTTACATGAGGATCATTGTGATCAGTTGCCATTTTCTGCAGATCCAGCAGGGATTGGTTTACACTCTTCTCCAGCTGCAGGGCACACTCCAGAGCCTCCAGGCCGCTCCCCCACTCATCCCTATCGGGTTTCTAGAACAAATAATTCATGACAGTAAATTAACTTTCTATTTAAAGCATAAAATACAATGCACTTAAGTTACAGTCTCATTCCTGGAAAACATTTGTCCTTTCTAAAAATATGACTAACAAGCCTTGATATAAGAAGGCTTTGGTTTGTGTTTTCTGCAAACAAATCGGCATCAACCCAGTCTCCTAGCTCTTCAAAAGCATTTTTTAAAAATTCATTAGAAAGCATCCTCACATACCCTGACGTCCTGCAGGAAAATTCTGCCTCCACGGCTGTTCTGCAGACTCATAAGCTTCTCTGCATGCTCACGCTCCTCTTTGGACTGTGTGCTAAAAAACTTTGCAAAATGTGGAAGGTATTTGTCATCCCTCTCAAAGTAGTATGCCTACAAATCCAAAACAAACAAAGGAGGAAATAAATAAAACGTTTATTATCTCTTCTCTTAAACATTGCGTGTTACTGCACAGGACACAGCTGGCTTTAATGTACTACTTACCATAGATAGATAAACATAAGAGGCATACAGCTCCAAGTTGATCTGTCTGTTAATTGCAGCCTCACAGTCCTGGTGAAAGTTCTGTCGGATTTGGGAACTCATTTCTTTGCAGAATTTTTAAAAAAGTAAATAAGTTAACTATGACATTTAGAAGTGAGCAAATGTCCTGACACTTGACTGAGTGTAAAATATACAACTATACATCAGCGTACAGGCGATTTGTAGGAGAGATTTTTAACAATAAAAAAACAGGTAGAAAAATTCAAATTATTATATAAGATGACTAATGTTATTACATAAAGCGTATTTTTTACACTGGAAAACAAAGCACACCTATCACTAACAGTAACAGAGAATAATCTTTCGAGGACACAGCAGACATGTAAGTAACATGACATGGCAGAAAAACATGATGTATCTAATATTCTCAGCTCAGCACATTGTTTTCTGCGTTATATTTTCTTCGGTATCTTATATTGTACTTGATTTATCTGACTTAACTGGAATTTCCAATTAAAGTCTTTCAATTTTATCAACCAAACATCTTTAATGGCTGTCTGGTCTTTGACATAATTCCAAAGGATCAGATGAGGTTTTAAAAAACAAATAAAATAACAATAATAATACTTTACAATTACAAAAATGATATCCTTGAGCAGATTGCTTAATCATAATTTTGATAACCATTAATATGTGCGGATTTAAGTGCATTTGTTTTTAAGGGGCATGACTGCATTCACATCGATCCGGACATGATCCACATCTTAGGTAAAACGCCCAGACATGGATCATCTAACATTGCACTCTTTTCTTTTTCTTAAACTTGCAGCTGGTAAACGAGGTCAATGATGAAAATACTACCGACATATTAGCAAACGACAACAAAAACGGGTAAATTGCACATATGGCAATTTATTGATGCACTTCAATATTTCAATAACTAACGTGCATTGTATTCTGGATAGCTCGACATAAAAAAATACACTATTACTACTATACTATAAACAGCACAAGTGAACATCTTAGCTAGCTTGTAAACTAGCACGCTGTTACATAAACGTACCTGTAACAATGACTCTCCACTTCCTACTGAAGAACTACTGCACGTGGTGTTGGAGTCCGAGGTTAACGTTAAATTTTCAAAGACAAATGTTAGTTTGTCATTGTTATACAAGGTTACTGACAGCAAAGGCGCAAACTGCGAGACTACGTCAGCAGGTCGAAGTGATCGTAGTGCTGCATTCACTGACCGTAGGAACTCAGGATTTCTCCTGCTAGGCTTTTGTATGATAACGTGAGGT
>JAVQJG010035142.1:0-32072 GCA_036024015.1 Craterocephalus amniculus
TTTTTTCTGCTTTTTTCTTGCAAGTGTTTTAGATTCATGATTGTTTTGATTGTAAATGATTAAATACACTAAATGATTAATAATCATACTAAAAAGTAAAATAATCCAATTATTATGAACTTTAGAGAATATAGCCTAATTCAAATTATTTTAGAGATCGGTTTCTATTTTATTGATAAATTTAGATTCCTAAAGAGCACAACAGCTAAAAGGAAGACCTTATAAATCTGTACTAACAGCACAACTTCCTATTAGACAGGAATACTAAAAGGGGAATACAAATATGTTTTGTATTCTGACATTTACGAGGATCCCTGAAGTACCCACGGCTCCAAGTTCTCCCGTAAACTTGAGTGGTGCGTTCAGGAACACCCGCCCCTCCCTCTTCCAGCCAATGGGATCGAGCGTGGGAACAGGCGTTTTTACGACATATCGCTGCTGTGAACTTGGACCTGGATCCATGTGCTGAAGAAGCTTGACACGATGGCCATCCGCGTGCTAGAAATAATCTTTTTCTTTTACTTTACCTCCCACATTCCGATCACTTTGTTTATTGATCTACAAGCCCTGCTGCCGGGAGACGTTTATTCTGACTCGGTAAGTGTGTTAAACGCATCCTTGCTGAACTTTGAGAAGATAAAACTACTCACAAGAGTTTTCCCATCAGCTGAAAGACCTTCTGAGATGGTACGCAAAGGAGTTTAAAGACCCCATGGTGCTGGATCCTCCAGAATGGTTCAAGTCCTTCGTTTTTTGCGAGGCGTTGGTTCAAACTCCGTTTTTCCCCGTTGCAGCTTATGCGTTTCTGAAAGGTCGGTAAAATCCCTCTTATTATGTACAGCAACAGCAGCAGAAGTTTTTGGTACCAGAAACAACTAATTAGGTTGCTAGGCAACAGGCCAGTAACATGATTGTGTATAAAAGGAGCTTATCAGAGAGGCAGAGTCTCAGATGGAAAGATTAACAGGGAGACACCAGTCTGAGAAACACTGGGTGTGGAATTATCTCACTGAAATGTTAGCCAATGGTAAAACCCCACCATCTACAGGGTATAATGTCATCAAAAGCTTCAGAGAACTAGAAGGAATCTCTGTGTGCACGGGGCAAAATTTGATGCTGATGATCTTGGGGTCCTCAGGCAGCACTGGATTAAAACCAGATTCACTGGAAGTTACAGAAAGCTGCCCACTCCATCGGCTCTGATGCAGCCCATCCATCAGACATGCTGGATGCTCCCTCTGCTCTTCAACCTGCAACCTATATTTATCAAATAAATCTGGGATTTTTATCATGGCTGTCAAAATTCAACCATTAACAAGGAGATAAATCTGAATTTAACACCTTAATTCTTTAACACATGATGTATAAATCCATATTTATCTTCCTTATTTATGAAGATAGACAATATTTAAGCCTGATTAGAGAAAACTGCAGGACAACCCCTCTGATAAATGATTAATAACTGTCATCGAGGAAAGGAGGGTCATGAACACTAACATATGTCATCTTGGGGGTTGTGGATCAAAACGTTTGTGCTGTAGATGCTGGATCTTCAAAGTCTGAGAAACCTTTTTCTGAAGTTGTCTTACAGTGTTTAGACCCAATTTGTGTCAGACTGGTGAACCTCCATCTTTCCATATGACAGACTCTGCCTCTATGCTCCTCCAGTTTTTATTTTTCCAGACTTTTTTTGCTCCTGTTCCAACTTTTTACAGCTGTATTGCTGCCGTCAGATTCACAATTAGGGATGACTCAATACAGTACCACTTTTTCACATCTGGTACTGATTCCGATACTGCAGCCTTGCGGATTAGCCCATATCGTTCCGATACCGATTCTTTTTGTCACTCTAAAAGTTGATAATAATACTTTAATATAATTTTCTTGATACTAAGTTCTAAAAACATCATGTGCATTGTACAACAACAGTTCTGGTCCCTGAAATAAAGAAGTAAATTATTTGATAACTGAGGTCATTTGTGACTAAAACTTAAAGCTCGCATCTGATTTAACAGCATTTGTAAACACAACATTCATAGCTGCTCCATTCAAATGTTTAAACTTAAATAAAAGTGCAAGTAATGCAAATATTTGAATTAAATTGAAGCAATCCCAGTGTATAAAAGAAAAATGCACCAGTGAAGTTGATCATATATAAGATGGTTTGGATCGAACAGGCTCTAATGAAATAAATCCGACAACCGATCAGATCATATTTTCCATGACATAATAAAATGTCTCAGTTTCATCATCTAATATGTCGTTAATGTTCTGCTGGGAATAAAATATGAGTTGATGATGTTTATAAACCATTGCATTCTGTTGTTATTTACCAGTCCCAACCTTTTTGGTACTGGGGTTAAAGTCTCATTAACAACCGTCATGTTGCTGAACCCTATCTGGATCTCCCAGGCGGCTGTAAATGGATCCGGACTCCTGCCATCATTTATTCCACGCATGTTGCCACCACGTTGATCCCGATTCTGGCCCACATCCTCTTCTATAAGTTCCCGGTGGAACCCCACCCTGGTCCCCAGACCCCACAGGAGCGCTGGCTGCTGGTTTCCATCTATGCGCCGTACCTGCTGGTTCCTGTGCTGCTGCTCCTCACCATGCTGCTGTCCTCCACCTACACCTCCACATCCAGGCCTGCAGCTGCCTCAGCCAAAGCCAAGAAGAAAAAATGAGACCGAACCAGAAGAGAGATCTGTGATTTACTCTAATTTTAAAGATAATTTTATAACTTTGCACTACATTTGTACACGATCGAAATGTGAGTTAGAGCCTGTGTGAGAACACCGAACGTAGTTGTGTTTTATGTTTTTATCCTCAAAAAGAGGATCTTTATTTCCAATAAATTACAGAGAGAAATAATAACCCTTCCTCGTGTCCTGAGGCTGGTGTGGAGAAATGATTGATCCGAACAGAAGCAAGTCACAGTTATGGGTATCATAGATGGCACTAAATAAATCTAAATGTTTACTTTCAGAAATGCAATTGCTTCTTATTGAAAAGGATGAAACAATAATAGTTAAACAAAAATGAATCAGAAAGTTTATCCTGCCATGCACATTTGATAGTAGTGAGGTCTATGTTGTCTATTTCTCGTCTAAAATGACATAAACAAGATAAAAAAGGAAGTGTGTCTTTACAGCTAGAGCTGTTTATTCACTTGGAACACAGTAGATGTAAAAGTAATCTTTTCCTAAATAAAACCACATTACTTTCTGTGACAACCAGGAGATATAGGCCCAGTTCATCTGGGAATGAGTAAAGTAATTGTAGGGACGAGTAAAGTAATCCTAGGAATGAGTAAAGCAATCCTAGAAATTAGTAAAGTAATATTAGGAATGAATAAAGTAATACTAGGAACGAGTAAAGTCATTCGAGGGATGAGTAAAGTAATATTAGGAATGAATAAAGTAATACTAGAAATGAGTAAAGTAATCCTAGGAATGAGTAAAGTAATCCTAGGAATGAGTAAGTAATCCTAGGAATGAATAAAGTAATACTAGAAATGAGTAAAGTAATCCTAGGAATGAGTAAAGTAATCCTAGGAATGAGTAAGTAATCCTAGGAATGAGTAAAGTAATCGTAGAAGTGAATAACGTAATCGTAGGAATGATTAAAGTAATACTAGGAATTAGTAAAGTAATCGTAGGAATGAGTAAAGTAATCCTAGGAAAGAGTAAAGTAATCTTAGGAATGAGTAAAGTAATCCTAGGAATGAATAAAGTAATCGTAGGAATGAATAAAGTAACACTAGGAATGAATAAAGTAATCATAGGAATGAGTAAAGTAATCCTAGGTATAAGTAAAGTAATCGTAGAAATGAATAAAGTAATCGTAGGAAATATTAAAGTAATACTAGGAATTAGTAAAGTAATCGTAGGAATGAGTAAAGTAATCGTAGGAAATATTAAAGTAATCCTAGGAATGAGTAAAGTAATCCTAGGAATGAGTAAATTAATCGTAGAAATGAATAAAGTAATCGTAGGAATTGTTAAAGTAATACTAGGAATTAGTAGAGTAATCGTAGGAATGAGTAAAGTAGTCCCAGGAATGAGTAAAGTAATCCCAGGAATGAGTAAAGTAATCCCAGGAATGAGTAAAGTAATCCCATTAAAAATGTTTCCAGGTGTCACAGGTAAATATGTCAGGAAGCCATCGGCCGATGATGATGATGATGGACGGCTCTGTCCATCATCATCATCAGTCATTTAGCAGAGCTGACATCCAAAGCGACCTACATCTGAGTACAGCCATGATGTCAGCGGGGGAGGCAGGGGGGTGTAAACATTTTGCCCAAGGACACAGTGGCAGTAGACTGGGGGAGCAGGAATCAAACTGCCAACCTTCCAAAATATTGGCGACCTGAGCCACCGCTGCCCTACCAATGGTCAGAGATAATTCAGGGATACCCCCCCCCCCCCCCATTCACCTGAGAGACACCATGAGGGTCCATAAAGAAGTGAAGCCCAACATAGTTTATGAATGGAAGAGAGAGTAACCCCCTTCGTCTCCATGGAAACCGATGGATGCTTGGTAGAGTCTTATCTGAGTTTCTCTCTGTCACGTTGCAATGCTCCATGTCAACATTGCTGCTTCCTGGTGTCTGCTAACATCTGAGCTGCTTGTAGCCTCTGTAGGGGGGGTCTGTCAGGAAGAGGCGAAACTCCCACGTGGGACTTTCCCGAAGCAAAGAGACGAAGATGTAGGAGGTAAAAATGTCGACCACATTGGTGTGTGGGACGTTGTGTAGAAGCTGCATGATGAGAAACACTCACTGCAGCCCGGCTTTTAACGCTGTGTAAGTAATGCTGTCATTTAGTGGTGCAGATGGAAACAGCATCAGCTCAAGCAAAGCACTGTCCTGAATGCACGGTGGCCGTCAGCGGCCAAAACTCTTCCAGATATACACACGCTTATAACTCAGGTGCAGTGATGATAGATATAAATACCTCATTCCAGTTGAGTAAATACAATAATAAAGTGATAAAATAGCAAAAGAAACACAGCTTTTAATGACAAATACCAAAGTTTTCTGTAATTTCCTTTGATTTAATACAGGAATACTCATAAAGCAATGATCTGATCATTGCTTTATGAGTATATCCTCAGTTTGATCAACTTCATGCACAGGGGCTCTTTTAATTATCTTGATGAACTGACTTGCGTGGGAGTTTTATATTGGATTAATGTGGGTTCATTTCAGTGTTATTATGATTATACACTGCCTTCAAACGCTTTTGTTGTAACTCTGTGGTTTAAAAGTGAAGCTTAATTGAACATTTCATGGAAAAAAGGGTCAAGGGACAAGTTTTAAAGGTCTCAGGCTGCACACTGGAACACAACAGAGAAAATGAATGAATTAGTAAAATAAAATAAATAAAACTCATATTTTAACAGATCAAAGGCTGAGATCAATTATATTGTAATGACAGAAGGTATATCAGGCTCAGATATCTGCAGATATGAACCAGTTAGTGGGACCCGCAGCAACAGATACAACTTATTTAGAAAAGTGGGCTTAATCCATCCCTTATACCAAAACAACAGACACACAGAAAGCACTTTCATCTACTGCAGTGGACTTTTTCAGCCACAAACCCCAAAGTGGCAAGCGTTGGTGTTTTTTATGCATATGGAGATTCTGATAGTTTCCAGCCTAAATTTAGAGGATAAACTGTCAGAATATCTATAAACAAGGGGGATTTGTGGTGGTTTATGTGACAAACCACCCAAATGCCGATAGTCAGCTTCTCTTGCCTACACACAGCAGGTTCAGATTTTTAATATGGTATGATTAATAACTGTTGTTTATGCATTCATTTCACAGAATTTATTTTTTGCATTAACGTGTAAATTTTTCCAACCCTAATAAAAATTCCACATTTATTTGATAGATGTTGGCTGTTCTTTTATTTCATAATGATGTGTGAACCCCCTGAATTTATCTGGAGAACCCTGTAGGGTTTGGGACCCCCCCTTTAAGAAGCACTGATCTACTGTATGAAAACCTTAAATGAAGTTATAAAAAACTGAACATGAATGTATTCATAGTGCAAGGTTACAGCCTCCTAATTAGACCAAGTTTACAGGTGAATATCTGCAGGTTTCAAAGTCCTCACTCAGATTATTACATCACCAGGTTTTCACCACCACTACCAACTAGGATTATCTAACTACGGGGATAAGAAACTAAATCATTAATCATGCGGGTCCCATTCATTTTTTCCCAGCATGTTAATCTGTATTATTAAGGTTTTTGGTATAATAATGGCGTATTGATACAGTCCAACACAGCAGTATGATAATTCTGAATATTTTTGTACAAATAACATTTAAAAGAGCCGAGTTTTTATCCAGGGTTGGGGTTATTCACATCAGGGAATTATGATTTCCAGTCCACAAGAATTGATGAATAGTTTTTTTTTAATATACTATATTAATTCCAATCGGAAAATTCAAACATCTGCATCTTAACCCATCTCTGGAGAACAATCAGAGCCAATGAACAATTAGAAAATGTCCAGAAAGCAGTGGGCAGCTACGTTTTAAGGACCTTGCTCAGGGGTCCAGATAGGTGCTGCCGCATTCTGGACTTGACCTAAATGAAATTAAATGAAAACTAAATGAAAGTTAAATCCAGATGTAAACTCAGCATAATATACCGCCTCATATTACCCGTATCCTGGATACAAATGACCTTGACTGCTGTCACCGGGCAGATAAGGCCCTTTGATTAATCAAAACTACTTGGATAAGGCTTGTTTTACTAGTAATGTATAAAGTAAATTTTTCCGCAGGTCTTGTGTTGTCTCTGACATTTAAGCCCTTTCTTCCTGAATTTATTTACAATTCTAAAAGCAAAATAAATACAATAGAAATATGGGGGGAAATAACCAAAAAGGACAAAAATGTAATAACATTTAATCTTAAGAATAGGTTTATAATACATAAATAAATTGAAATGAATAATCTAACATAAATAAACAAATAACAGTAAATTATCCAACATAAATAAATAAATGGTTAAATGAAAATAAAACATTTTCATTGTGGACCCTGCCTTTAAACCCCATGGTATCAATGAATACACACTTAGTAAAGAAGATGTTTATGAGTTAAAGCTGCTTTCTGCTCCCTCTCTGCTTCAGAGGGTAAAAGACAGGTACAGGCCGTCATTACATGACAGGGTCAAAGTCAAAGACGACTTTATTTATCCCTACAGGGTCATCATGTTACACAATCCTCAGATCAAACAGCAATAATATCCTTAAAAACGAACAATATAAGAATATTAAAAAGCACACACCAACAACTTGGTTATGTATAAAAAGAAGTATTCATTACCATCAGAGCAGATAAATGCAGAATGAATTAAACAGTTCGGTTGGTTTTCCCACAAGAGGCAAGACAGCGCCTTCAAGAGGACATAAGTAGAAACTCTAGTGGCAGAGGATGGCCGGCAAGGCAAGTTTATTAGTATATCATATTTCATGCACAGGACATTTCAAAGTGCTTTATATAAAACAATAGAAGCCTCAAAGTGGGGACAGAAGAAGCATTAAAAAAAGATTAAAGGTCATAGCTACAACTTTTTCATCAAACATTTCATTTTTTGAAAACAATACATCCCCAGAACCTCTGCAGTGGTGCAGAAAGAAAGTATTTATGTTACAGAATTGTAAAGAAATAATGAATAAATAATTGTTTTATCAATTTTGACGGGTCCAATATAGATTAATATTTACGTATTATGACATATTATATATATAATATATTTACCACCAAAGGATTCTATGCCAGTAGCTCAGGAGTTGCCAGATCTACTGCTCTTTGTAGAAACGGATCTACCATCACTAACAGGTCTAAGACCCAAGCAGACCAAAACACAAAGCAGGACCAGGGTTAACGTTGGTCAAGCTTCTGAGCTTTGGTGCCGACTGAGGTTGCTGCTTTCGTAGCTCCAATTGAAGGCTTGAAACTAAAACAGATGAGTGTGAGTCCATCACCTACCAGCAGGGAGGAATTAAACTTGTCGCTTTCACCTTTGAAACATCATTTCAGAGAAACAAAAGGAATTAACTAAAAACACAAATAAACTCAAGGAAGATGGGATAAAATGAAAGAAATAAAAGTTAATAATCGGTTGTTTTGATCAAAGGTTGCAAATGGGAGTTTTTAACCTTGATTTAAAACTGCAGACAGTTCAAGCAGACCTGCAGCTTTCTGGGAGTTTGTTCCACATGTGAGGAGCAAAAAAACTGAACGCTGCCTCTCCGGGTGCAGCAGGTTCTGGACTAACTGCAGCTGTCTGATGGACTTTAGGGAGACCTGTAAGGACAGCGTTACAGTTTTCTGGTCTACTAAAAATAAATGCAGGGACACATTTTTATAAATCCCGTGGAGACATCAGTCCTGTAATCCTTGACATTTTCCTTTAAGTGATAACAGGCTGACCTCACCACTGTCTGAGTCCAGGATTATTCCCAGGTTTCTGGGTCTGTTCAAACTTCGCTGTTTGAAGTGGAATTTAATCTAAAAACTTTCATGTCCGTTTAGTCTTTATTAAAAGTTCTGACACATCAGATCTATGATGCAATTAGTGCATCTGATCGGTGATGGATCGGACAGTGATGCATCTGGGTTCTTAATTACTATTTTACTGGTTTCTTTAAGGCTTCTGTCATCAATCATCTTGGAACATTGACAATGTTGTTAAATCTGTTTTTGTCTCTAACAAGCATTCCTGAAACCACCAAATGGAAGAAAACATTAAAAGACTCAATAAAAAAAGATAAATAAAAGACTCAGAGACATTAAAAGAGTTCAGTTTCTGCATCAGGTGGATCTGCTGTTGACCCTTATTAAACTGTTATCTCTGTGTTTAGATCAGAGTTTGGAATAGAGTCTAACACGTCCCAGGTACTTGTAGAAATCCACAATCTTTCATGGATAAAACTCACAAACTGGACTCTGCTGCTCATCCCACAAATGCATTTTCCTTACAAATGACTTTTCAACAGCATGGGATTCATTACAATGAAGCTTTGTTACAACAAAGATATGATCCTTCAAACATTCATTTACTTAATTTTTGTGCTAAGTTTATTTATCATTTACAAGTAGTATAACTTTTTTTACATCTTTAGGACACAGTCTTGGAAAACAAATAAGTGGTTGTTTTTGAGGAGACAGTTTGAAGTTTATTTGTCAGCATTTTCAGACTTTCAAAGAAGACTTCCAGCTGTGAATACCTACCATCTCTATTTACTGCCAGCAGAGGGTGTTACATCCAAACAGAGGGGTTCACCTATAGCTGGTGTAGTGTTTTGCAACACAAAATGTTTTTTCTTTTTGTTTTGGGGAGATGGGGTAATGAATAGGTTTTAATAATGAAGAACAGTTAAGATTATTTTTAAAGAAATAAATTATGAAATATATACACAATCTGACATTAAATTGTTTTGGTCAAATCTCACAACGTCATCTACATTACATCTAAATTAATAAATGGTAATGATTTGGGCACGCGGAATAACCTTTTAATAACGCAGAACCTTTTAATAACGCGGAATAACTTTTTAACCTCTGAAAGTTCAGAGTACATTCTTGTGTTTATTAAATGAAAGTAAAACTTATGAAATAAGTAACAAAGAATATAAAACAGCCTTCAACGTCAGATGAGGGACTAACCTATGCGGCGGAGGGTAAAGTCTCCACTGGACTCCGCGGACGAACCACGTATAAAGTCGGAAGATGGCTCTTGCTTTCTGTATTGTTTCAGCCGATAGCGGACGCAGACAGCCCCGCTTCCACAGTTTGAAGGCAGAGACAGAGCTTGAAACACATAGTTTATATTAACAGATTGAAATTCAGTTTGATTTATAAGCTGATCTGAAAGCAAACGGAACAGTTGCTTCAGTCGCGAACGTTGGGACGAAGGATACGCATTCTTCGAAGTGCCCCCACGGATTTTATTGGCACTCTTGGGGAAACGTCAGTGATTTTTCAAGAAGGAAGAAATGTTTTATGCTCCTGAACGTTTTGAGGAAGATGACAGATAAAGTGGACTAACATCTCCAGATGAACACCCCCTCAGTGTTGTCATTTTTGACATTGCATCCTTGTGATGTTTTAGGCTAACAGCTCGCTGAGGACTTGCCGATGTTTGCTAGCTCTACATACTACTGCAACTTGTGTATTTTAGATTTACTAAATATTTCGCTGCAGGCAAGCTTAACTTATGTTACATGATTGATGGCATGTTTGCACTGAGCTACGATGGATAGCAGCCATCACGCTAGGTGTAGCCTCAGTGCTATGTCACTGTCCGGCTAACGGAGAGGTCGGTGTCTGCAGCCGCTCCAGCCTCTGCATGGTGATGTCCACCCAGCTTGGCATCATGTAGACACTCCGTCTGAACAGCTTCGTTTTCTGGGCATAAAGTGTGTAAGAGAGCGTCCGTGGAGTGGGATGCAAAGCTGGATCGCAGCTATTCAAGTGGGTCAAAAACGGACAGCAGGCGCCGGTGTAGTTTTACCACAGTATTGTTGCCAGTCATGCTCCAAGCCGTCTGATCTGTAAATATTACAAACATCCCAACCAACTTGGAGGACGTGAACGCATCATGGCCTGCCTGCATCTCTTATATTTTCCATAAAACACATCAGAGCATCTTAGACTAAAACAATCCTGCAGTGACAGGAGCGACATCGGGACTGAGAGGATATTTTTCTGAGAAGAAGATCGACATTGAAGGCTTCTCGCCAGTGCACCCATCACAATGGAAACAGTGGGAGACTTTGAGTACAGCAGAAAGGATCTGGTGGGACATGGGGCCTTTGCTGTGGTGTTCAAAGGAAGACACAGGAAGGTAAACAAATAGTCTAAAGTGTTGTCTCCTTTCTCCTGAAAAAGAGGGCAAGTAGCAGGTTAATCTGGAAATCTGGGTCAGTCAGTGGAGAGTGCAGCTCTGCAGCAGCACACATGGGCGGCCCCGTTTCTTTCTTTTTTATTTTTATTTTCCATTAAACACTTAAATGCAGACTCAATTAATGCAAATTGGCAGGTAATTTTAATGCATTTACATTAGCTTTGCGTTGGCTCTGCAAAATGCATGTTTGTAATTGAGCTCATTCATGAAAAGGATGAGTCAGGCATCTGAATGACTTGCTGACGTATGAAAGCAGGAGGGAGGACTGGGTGCAGTGTTTTTCCCTTTCCTTTTTTAAGAACACGAGCATTTTCTCATGCAAAAGCTGCACAGGATTCATTCACACCGGAACACAAACATTTTATTTAAAATGATCTGATCATTTATTTAGGTTGGTTTGTGCTTGTGTGACAGATGCAGGAGGTGATGTCATGTTTCAGAGGTGATCTCGGTTACATAGAGAAAATGGTCCTAAATTTCTCAATAAAATCTGCAGTAGTCCCCCCACCCCCGAGATCCTTACTCCCATCTTGTAGTAAAGATCAATTATTAGCTCAAAGCCTGAGAACTGAAGCGAGTTCAGACCTGCAGATGTTCTGTTTATGGCTGAAAAGTGCATGCACATCTGTTCATGTCTTCATGTTACATCACTGTGAACCTGACATGTGATCCCTTCATTTTCTGGAAAGTTTTCTTTGCTTGTAGCCTACTTATTTATAGAAATGCTTCCTACCTACAAAAAAAGGAAAGTTTACAACCTTTTGGGAGCAAATTGCTCTGTGGATTTCTTTATATGCTGCATATCAGCCTATGTTGCATGGTATGTTTTTAAGTTTTTAATCAAAGACTAATCATTTCTTATATTATTAAAACACTGACAAATGCTTTAGTCTGACTATTGTCCAATGTATTTTCTTAATGAATAATGTTATATATTGAGGAAAATTCCAGATATTTTCACTTCTTGTTTTGTGTTTTTTCTGTGTGTTTTTACCTCAACTTAAATATTCCTAAAGGGTGATTTCTAGATATCTGCTGGTTAACATGGACGATAGAAAACCAGAAAATGTCTGTAGAGAAGCTCAGATTTCACTAATGAGAGCATCTGTAAATGAAGCATGCGCATGCTGGTATCTGATGAACCAGCATGTCAGCCTGATCATGCACATCTTCATATTTTTTAGGGCCATAATAACATCTTTAAAACAAACTAAAATCTTCCCTGTCACGGTGTTCTGCTCCCAGTCGTCCGCTTGCTGCCTCCTCGCTCCGTCTGACTGACGCTAATCTCTTTGTTGCTAGCGCTATAATCAGCTATGATTCATAAATGAGATCACACGTTATCCTGGCAATGAAAGCATGATCCAGGTTTTGCAGGAGGATGAGCAGGAAGTAAAACTGCTTAGTTTGCACTGTTTAACTCTGCATGATGCACAGCACCGAGCCATCTTGTTGGGTAGAAACTCCCTTCTCCTCAGTGTCCTGTGAGATATTGGTGGTCCATCGGGGTCACTCCCCCCACCCTTCTCGTTAGTTGTAGTGTTGGCAGCCCGGTCACACTTGGGTGGGCGGCCTGTCAGTGAGCTGGGGGATGGATACAGCTCAGTTGTCTGTGCATTTGCTGCATAAATGCACACACATACAGTAGAGATTCTGAGGCGGGCTGCATCCACAGATAAGAACATCTCCTATTAACCTAGATTCATTCAGGAAACATCTCTTTTTATTGGTAAAAATATTTCCCCTGGTTTCTTATGACCCAACAGTGTGTGTGAGTGTGTGTGTGACTTTAAGAGATTTATTTGGTTACATCGGTGTTATTAGTTGGATGATTATAGGTTTATACTTTTCCATGAACCTGTTTGGAAAATGTTATCTCAGCTGGGGAGAGGGAAAAAATAGCTCCTGCCTTTACTCTCACGTGGCTTTCAGAGTAAGTAGGCCGGCACTCGTTCCAGCTGTCATCCGAGTTCCTCGTCATTCAGCTCCAAAGACTTAGGAAGTCAGGTGAGCTGATGCTGTAGTTTCCTTAATCCTTCTACGCAAATGTTACATCACAGAAATGATTCACCTTTAAACCAAAGGTCTCCATTTATACTCACCTAGTACCAGGTTGGCCCTCCTTTTTCCTCCAAATCTGCATTAATTCTTTGTGTGATGATCCAACAAGGTGATGGAAACCTTCCTCAGAGGTTCTGCTCCGTAGTGGCATGACAGCATCTGCACATCCATGATGAGAATCTCCCTTTCCACCACATCCCAAAGCTGGAATATTGCAGGGATCACCAATTCTGGAGGTTTTGGACCAGTGTCCTGGAGGTTTTGGACCAGTGTCCTGCAGGTTTTAGATGTTCCCTTATGCATCACCATGACCATATCATGTGAGTGAATTAATGGGAAACATCTAAGACCTGCAGCTGGTGATCCCTGTTCTGTTGGACTGAGATGTGGTGGCTGTGAAGCAGCATCAGAAGATGCTCCACTGGGCTCAGAAAGGGATGGACATTACACCAGAAGCAGCCTGAAGATTGATCCAATGCAGGATGGAGCCATGATTTCATGATGTTTCTGACCCTTTCTGATCCAAATAACTGGATGTTTTCTTTTCTTCAGACCATTTTCTGGAAAAACTTAGAGATGTTTGTTTGTGAAAATTCCAGTAAATACTCAGACCGACAACATTAAATATCCTTTCTTCCTCATTCTGTTGCTCAGTTTTAATTTCAAGTCTGCTTTACCATGTCTACGCAACAAAATGCTTCCATGTGATTGGCTGGTTAGATGCTGCATTAGCATTAACAGGGAGTTCAGCAGGTGGAGCTGATAAGGTAGAACTGAAGGCTGGAACTGAAGAATATTACAAGAAAAATGAGATAGAGTCATAATTTAAAATGTTCTTGTGTCTGTTCCTTTTTCTGCATTGTGAAGAAAACCGACTGGGAGGTGGCCATTAAGAGCATTAATAAGAAGAACCTGTCTAAGTCACAGATCCTTCTTGGCAAGGAAATCAAGATCCTGAAGGTGAGCCTGATGATTGATTGTGTCTAACTTATCTTCTCTGTGTCCTGTGAAGAATCATCTGTTATTGGACTTATCTGAGCTTGTGCCTTTGTCAGAAAGGGTCCTCCGTTAAACATCCTTTAAACCCAGAGAGTCTACTAAAACCTTTTCTTTATTAGCCTCTGAAGAAACTAGAAACATAAAATGCAAACCATTTGAAATGACAGACTTGCTATTTTTACTGTAAATCAGGACTTTAGCTTCATATTTATCTTTTTAAAAGCGTTAAAATGCTTTGTGTTGCAGCCGAGGTTGTGTATCTAATACGTCTCATTTTCTGCTGGTTTTTCTCAGGAGCTGCAGCATGAAAACATTGTGGCTCTTTATGACGTTCAGGTAAGTTTTCTGTAAACTTTCTTTCCTGAGTCTCAGTGGAGATGCGTTCCTGTGTTTTAGCTGCAGTCGGTATTTAGATGCATATCTGTTTAACCCTTAAAACTCTTCTGGATCTCCAGCTTCCACATGTGCAGTCACTTCTATCATCACCAATATCTCAGGAATGGTGGTGTGTAACTCTGTGGGGTAAATAGTGATGGATAGTTTACCCTTAAGGTGATCTACAGAAGTTTTGCAGGCATTTCTATCCCATCCAGCAGGTTTATAACCCAGCCACAAAATATAGTGTTTATTCAAGGACTCTATTTGGTAAATCTGCCATGATGATCAATGATAACACCATCATTCATCACATTTTCATCACTAACACCTCTGTGTTGCTAAGGGACCTCTATTTAGAATTAGAAATGATGATGAAGCCACTTCTTTTAAAATATCCTCCAATCAGTGAGCTTACATTTAAAAAGGATAATGTCCTATCGGGCTGCCAAAGAAGAACAAGTGAGCAGAAAGTTCTGTGCGTCTGAAACAAGAAAAATATTGGTCCTGTATGGCTGGAATAAAGCCAAGAAGCTGGATTGGTTAAGTGAGGATAGGAGGTAATTAGAAACATAAATATTACAGTTTTTTTGTTCTGGTTGGCCTTTATGCTGCTTTATCTATTGATACATTCATTTTACATCATATTAGCCTAATTGTCTGACAACTGAGGCAATGTGAATCATGTTGTCTTTGTTAAAAGGGTTAATCTTCTGCACATGTATTTACATTCAAAATAAAAAAACCGTATTTGATCAAAAATAGCAAAAAAATGGGTTAAACTTTTGCTTGTGCTCAGATTGTTGTGAAATCAGCACCGTGTTGTCCATCCTGCTGTTTCTGTGTTTAAAAAAAAAGCATTTTCCACAAATCTTGTAACTCTTTTAATTTTGTGCATTTGTGGCGAGACTATCAGTGGATCAGTGATGCTTTGGTTGAATCCTTGAATACATTAAAATTTGTTCTGGTATTTAACATGATTTGATGATGATTGTTTGTTTAATAAGAAAAGGAAAAAGAAAACACAGGCTGAAACTAGCACCTATCAGTAAACAGTGTGTGCTGACCATTTTTCAGTCTGGGGAGTAGTTGCTCAACAGCAGTGGGATACCAGTGCCAGGTCATCACTTCAGGATCCTGGCCCAAGTTTGCAGATACAACAGATGACAGACTGAAAAGCAAACTGCAGGCTCCAGGTTTCGGAATAGATGGTTCACTCTCTGGTGAAAAAATTCAAAATTATTCTGCAATTTTAATGACAAATGCATCAAAATAGGCTTTATAAACTGTTCATTCTGGTAGCTGATTCTGAGACCTGCACTGTCTGACATTTTCTCTTTTTTCTTTATTTCTTACTGTATTTAGTTTTTGTGTAATTGTAAATAAATTCAGGGGTTAAGGGGTTAATTGTTCTAGCTGGTGGACAGACTCTCGTATGAACACAGCTCAGATAAACGTCATCATTTAGTACTACTGCATGTAGATGGCGGTGCTGCTGGAGGCAGACTCCTGGACGGCGTGTTTCCGATCTTCCTGTCTGCAGCGTTTAGCCCGTTTGAACTGTTGTAGTGCCATGACACTGACAGACTTTCTGACTTTCTGCTGCTTCCTGCCTGCCTGGTGGGCGGCTTGAGGCTGGAGTGGCTTTATGCAGTGGCCTGCATCCAGATGGACGGCTCAGTCACAGAAATATGGAGTTTATTTTTATTAAAACACATGGAAATAAACATGGTGCAGGCTTCAGAGCAGAAGTTTATAAAAAGGGTGGCTGAAGGAGCATGGTTATAATTACATGCTGTACGTAGAAAAAAAGAGATGTTTGGAGTGATGATGAGGACCTTATGCTTCCTGCTGACTCCTCGCTGATCAGCCCGTCCACCTTTCACTCCTCCACTCATTACTCATCCATCCATCAGCTGTGCTGAGATGGTAGCTCCTTCCAGATTAAATGTCTGAAGGGTCGGCTCAGCTGGTAGAACAGTTAGCCACGATTCAATGAAAGAGCTGACTCACTGAATCCGCTGTTCTTTCTTCATCAGGTGCATTTGTGGACTAGAAGTAAAAGTGTTTTCTGACCTTAAAGGAGCTATACTTGATATTATTTCAATTTTTCGAAGAAAAATAGTTTCTACATGGTGTATTATGTGGTAAAACGGATAAGTCCATAAAAATGAGTGACTCATTGAGCCCACATATGTATGCGTCCAGGCCGTTTTAGTTAGCGGTAGCGGCTAGTTTTTAGCTTTGGTGTGACGATCTTTCTCTGCCAATGAGGTTAAACTCCATAATTTCTGGATTTCGATCAGCCCATAAGAGCATTCCCTTCGGGAATCCAGAGGTTACGGAAGTAAACCCCATTGGCGGACAAAGAGAGCGTCACGCCAAAGTTAAAAACTAGCCGCTTTCGCGTAATCAATGCGCAATCAATGCGTCATTCATTTTTATGGACTTCCCCCTTTTACCACATAATAAACCGTGTAGAAACTATTTTCCTTAGAAAGATTGAAATAATATCAGGTATAGCTCCTTTTAAAGAACATGTTCATTTATTTATTTTCCGTCATCCAAGTCAGCTAACTTCATAGAAAGCCAGAGTGTTGCAGGTGTTGTCACGATACCTGAAATTCAGTAGTCGGTACCAATACCAATGAATTTACATGATACTCGATACCTAAATTGATAAATGAATAAAATGTATGCACTGGCGCTTTGCCTTCAAGGATTTAAACAAACATTGTGCTTTTTACTGTGATAAACATTTACTATGATGAACAAACAAAGTATAAATAATCTAATGTCCTCAATATTGAACAGAAATGAACAATATTGTGATTATTGCTTTATATCAGCATTATAAATCCGAAATTCTACATCCAGAGATGTAAACATGAACAAAATAAAATATAAATACAATAATAAAATAAGTCTGTAATGGTTTTAGACTACATCTTATTGATTCACGGACATAATGGATTACCCTCCAAGAATATTATTAATTATGCTTTGAGAACTAATAGATATATTGAAAACTGATGGTGCTGCGGTGAGACAAGAGAAGCCGCGACAGACTGATCGGTGGCGCCGCATGCATCCAGGAAGTAAACATGCTAACGGTTTGGGCTCTAAAAATATGCTAAATGATGCCGTTGCGAGTAAATTATGGACGTATATACCCACTCAGAACACTTGAGCAGTATGGCAGAGTATTTATATTAGTTTTTGAGGACTTCTACGAGCTGAGGCGGAGCAGCTGCTCCCGCTGCACTCGAGGAGCCGCCTTCACCGAGCTATTTAGCTAGCAGCTGGCAGATGTACACATCTCACGTCTGGTTTTTTCGATACCATCGGTACTACCGGTACCATGAAAATGCAAGTACCGACAGTACGACAGTAGCACTGGTAACGACTTGGTACCGAGTACCGTGACAACACTAGTTGCAGGTGCAGTAGGGAGACCAGACCTTCTCCAGTTCGTCCTGGGGGATCCTAAGGTGATCCCAGGATTGAAGGGATGTAATCCCTCCAGCAGGTCCTGACTCTACCTCGCGGTCTCGTTCTAGTAAGGGATTACCTGAAAGCCTCCAAGGGAAGGCATCCTGATCAGTCTCCTGTCAGTGCAAAGGAGCAGCCTCAACATGAACCCCCAGCATCTGTCTGGCCACCTTCTGACGGAAACTAACTTCTTCTTATTTGCAATCTAATTCTTTTGGTGGGTCCCAGATCTGGTGACCACAGCTGAGGGCTGGAATCTAGTTAAACCAGTAAGTCAAAGGCTTTATCTTTCAACACACAGGATTAGTCCAGCACCCTCATTATTAAAATCCCCAATCCATCTGTCCGACGTCCCTCCATCACCTGCAAACAGGATCCTGAGATACTTGAACCCCTCTGCTTGACTCATTGCCAGTGCCTCCAGTTCAGAGCCATGGCCTGAGACTGCACTCATATCACAACTTCTGGGCCTGTTTTGGCTGCTTTGTGCCTTCGTAGTTTACAGCATGTGCTACACAGACGTAGCAGAAAGTTGGCGTGTACGCTTACGTACGCAGCAAGAATATCCCAGCCCTAACAGAACCACACCATCTGCAAAGAAACAGAGACTTAAAGTTCCTCCTTTCTCAGACTGAACCTTGAGGTCCTGTCCACCCATGACTGGTGCTGAGGGGCCACCATGGACGAGCCCAACAAGAAGTGGGAACAAGTTTCACTTTGTAACACTGAAAAGGATAAAAAAGTGTCACTTGATTATTATGCATGTCAGCCTCTATGGCTGTGGAGGTCAGTTCACTGAGTTCAGGAAGGTAATATTATCCTTTTAAAAAGATCATTTAAATAAGCTTTTTAGGACATTTGCCTTCTGTCTCCCACCCTCCCAAATCCTCCACTCAATCTGATACTCTAGTTTTTCTTTAGTTTGCTCGGCACAAAGACTGCAGAGACCCCTCTATCCGATCGAGAGGGTAGGTTTAAACCTTTTTACTATCGGATCATCAGGAAAAAATAAGCATGTAAACACTCAATGTGGTCGCTTCCAGGTGGATGTTGTTTCTGGGCATGCTCGAACCATGTGGCGGATACGTGATGTAACGAGTTTCAGGGAAGATGTGAACAATAGCGCCAACAAAATATAGCGAGAATGTGGCAAATACGTTTTGTTGAAAACTGAAAGAGTTTCAGGATTTTTTAGCTTTTTGATGGTCAAAAGGTATAAAATTAAAAAGAAGAAAACCCTAAATTTCCCGAGCTAATAGCACTGTACCTGTCCAAAAAGGGTTGGAGCTATTGAATCTGTCAATCATATAAACACACCGGATGGGATCATTTTATCCAGTGTCTATGTAAACGTGTCGGCTGCAATCTCTGATCAGACTGATTTCAGTCCGATAGATTAGATATTTGTCCATGTAAACGTGGCTAGTGTGACTCTTCCTTGTTTCTGGTATCTGACATAAACATAGGAGAGGATTAAATGTCCTTCTGCAGCAGGTGAGGAGTGTTTCTTTAATGCACTGAATGAATGTGGTTGAGCTGGTATGTGGATTTGCCCCGATGATCATTTACTGCAGGTATGTTTTGGATACTTATAAGTGAGCTTTGTACAGGCAAAAGAGTGTCTTTATGGCAGCAGAGACAGAATGTAGAAATCAGTTATGGACTTTGTGTTGGTCCTGTCACCGTGAAGGAGCATGACGGACTCAGATATTACCGTCATGTTTGCCTTTTCAGGTTTTCAGCCCCTCTGAGTCGGCGTTTTAAAGCACAATATCTCTTTGCATTTTGCTTCTAGTTGAACTTCTTCCTGTTGCTTTTGTGCTGACATTTGCAGACCTTTGCTCTTTGTTTTTGTTCTCTGGCTGTTGATGTGTTGGTGGACAGTGCAAGTGTAGGAATAAATCAGTTTTTTCTTCCTCTTTGCATTTAAAAACCCCCATGTTTCTGATGTTGCAACATATTCTGACTTCTGCTTGCGTCTGCTGTTGACTTCTTCCCAGTTTCTTTAGCTGTAGTTGCTGGAAACACGTGCTGTAGAGTGGGTTCATCATGAAGAACAGGAAATGTAACGTGAGCTTGCTTTTGCAACTCTTTGTGCACACTAAGCCTGCTTTCTTCATAGACCATTAATTCTGCTCTACACTTTTATTTGAAGACATATGCTTTTGTAAATGGTCCTTTTAAAGCTCCTCATTGTCTGTTATAAACACCCCTCCCCCCGGGATTCCTAAAGCATTTTTCCATTTCACGTTTAGTTTAATTTTGTTGTTAGTCTATTTAGCTTGACTTACTCTGACAGCTGATGCAAACAGTGGTCAAGTTTCTATTAAAAGTGGCAGTAGGTGTAAAGTTAGAAGAGTAAACAAACAATCCAGCTGAAATCTAATCATCTGTTGACCTCGGGTTTCCAAGTCATCCCCTCACCTACCTTCATCTTATTTTCTTTAATTATTCCTTAATATTTTGGCAGCCGTATAAGTAACTCATGGATTTATAATCAATGGTTTTCTTTTTTATGATGCATAAAAGTTTGTGAATTCAGTTTATTCTTGTGAAAAACCTTCAGTACCAGTCTTTTCAGGTTTAGGATCAATCATTTGCAGCCGACTGCTGTTTTTTATGGGATTGTTCTCATGGAAAATTAACCCTGAGGTGCAACTGTTTTCTGTTTCTTTTCACACTGCTTCTTTCTGAAGCATCTACATACAAACACCACCGTGTTGGTCTTAACTCTGCATAAACAGAGCAGAAGCCCGTAAGGTCCCTTTGTATGCATGATTTTACGTCCACAATGGATCCCTTCATTCCTCCTACATCCAAACTGTGGTAATTTTACTTGGAATACTTGGAAAGCGATTATTCTCACTGTAGCTAGTTGTAGTTTTTATACATTTTAAAGGACGTTAGACCCCGTTGTAGATTGGAGTGGTGCTTTTCTTTGCTGCCTTTAATAACAGTCTTAGAGCAGACAGTTGAGCAGCTCTTGGTTCATCTTAACTGCATGTTGGTTCTGAAAGATGCAGAGGTTGGAAGCAGACAGGTCTAATTATTAGGTGTCCTGGGTCCAGGCTCTGGTTCCCCCTCTCTCTGTCTCTACCACACTATTTAACATAGCTGAACATAGCTTCACTATATTGGAATCCCAAACGCATAAATAGTCATGGGACATTGGGAGTGTAAAATGTAAATAAAACGGAATGCAATGATTTCCAAATCTCAGAGATCCATATTTCATTCTCAGTTGAACATAAATTACATATCAGTGCTGGAAAAGAAAAATATGAGCTCATTTTAAAAAAAAGAGTCATACAAATCAGAAACAACTAATCAGTTTGCATGGCAACATGTCAGCAGGATGACTGGGAGCATTTCAGAGAGGCAGAGTCTCAGAAGGTCTGAAGTTCACCAAACAGGGTCAAAACATTGTGGAACAGTTTCCAACAAAATAAACTGTGAAGACTTTGAAGATCAACCATCCACAGTGTATAACGAAGCCCTTTTTGGGTAATGGGGACCATATTTAGCGCAATCTGGTCTCCTGTGGGTCGGACAAGCAATAAAGCAGGATTATAAGATATAAGTCATGAAAACTCAACTAATTTCCATTTGTTTTAGTACAAAGACACAGAAGTACATCATCAAAATGTTTACATTTTATAAACTGTCTTTTTTAGAGAGTGTATTAGGAACCACTTGAAATTTCCTGAGACAAAATATTTAGCTTCTGTGTACTATTTACTAGGGCAGTCAGTCGGTTAAAAAATTAATCTAAGTAATTAAAGCATTTGCAATTACTTAATTTAATTAATAGCATTTTAATCTCATATCTGCTAAAGCAGTCGTAGGGAAAAATGGTCCTCAAGGGCCGCGGTCTTTTAGGTTTTCCATGCAACCCTGCTCCAACACAGTTGGAAGAAAACTTTTTTTGAAAGAAAACTTGCGGTTCAAAGGCCCGAGCAACGGCTCACTCCCCTGTGTCGCACTCATTAGGTCCACATCCTGCTTTGGCCAGTGGTACAGGTGGGCATAGATGACACACCTTCTTCACATCCTCATTCGCTGGAGTAAAAGTGTTCCAGTTCACAACTCGGGGAAATAATAAGGCAGCTTCCACATTAGAGCCATTTCTTTGGGGAAATTGTTGTTTTGAACCAGCAAAGCAGTTTTAACGGACCTGCAAACATTGTTTCTAAGCAGCATCAGCTGTTTTACAACATCCACAAAAAGGAAACGGCCGTTTTTAAACAATACAGTGCCGTTGAGAAGAGATGTTTGCCTGGTTTGGATCTCGTTACAAATTACAGAAAAAAAGTGAATAATGGGAATATCTTGACATATGGGTTATAGTTATGAGATTTCTACTCCAGTATTCCAAAGACCCTAAATAACATAGTGTCTACATGTTTATTGTATTTCACTGGGCATTTTCAGGACCTGTGAAATTAATTTCCTGTTATATTTTTTTCTTTCTCTATATGATTCTATAACTTTTACGTCAATCATGTCTTATTTAGATTACCAATATGCTGGCTATAATAGAGATAGATTGGTATAAATATCATGTGAAATGTTTATATACCACTATGAACCTGGGAGCTATTGTTTGGATATTGAGTTATTTAATTTGTTTGTTTATTTTTATTTTATATTTTATTTTTGTTCTGTTTTAATTTGACTTAAGTATGGTGATTATGTTGTGTTTAATATATTAATGCATTGACATACTGTAAAGATTTTTGTCTGGACCCCAGGAAGAATAGCTTTGGCTTTGCCACAGCTAATGGGGATCTGAAATTAATCAAATCAAATCAAATCATGTGACACCAGGGCATAATGAATATTGTGAAAGCCCAGGTTGTCCTGAAATCAAAGATGTATAATACTGTATTTATATGTACTGTTTTTATCAACGATAGTACAGAAACAGTACCAGGCGAGGAAAACCCCCCCAAAGTGCCTCCAGACTCTGAAGGGTTAAAGCTGGCCTGATGAGCGGAGGCCTGTAGAGAAACATATAAACATGCAGCCGGGGTTCGTGGAGCTGGCCTTTCCTAGAAAACGTGCTTCTGTGTGCATTCCTCTGCAGAGCTTTGCTTTGCAGACGTTCAGAGGACGCTGTTGCTGCTCCCTCCCGTCATGTGCTTCATGCCTGACATGCTGGATCACCACACGCTGGTGGAAAGACGCTCACATGATGGGAGGGCAGAAACCTCAGGCTTTGTGCATTATGTTGCATGCATGGCGCTTTTCTCCTCATCATAGAAGTAAATAATGGAATAGTTGTAAAGTCTGTGCATGAGTCAGCCATGCTCGCTGTGATCCTGACCTTTTTTTCCTTCTGACACAGACATCATTGTGTGCTGCCGTTACTTAGAATAACCGGGATTATGCTTGCGTGACACAGACTCTGCACACTAATCTGCTCCTTTCCCAGTACACTGGTGTGTGTGCATACCAGTGCATACATCCATCATCTCCACCCTCTGCAGTTTGGCTGTTTCCCATCCCCCATATCGTTACATAACCCTCCACTCCTGTAGTCAGAGTGTGACGCAATAACGGAGGAGCCAATCAGAGAGGCTCACAGAGGCTCCTGACAGTCCACACTGGTTTTGTGTGTTTTCTGTTTTTTTTATTTTTTTTTATTTCCAGTTGAAGGATCCCAGCATAACAACATGCTTCGACCCCTCCCGCTCAGCGCTTACGACTGCAGATCTTGTGAAACCTCTAACCGTTACATGACTGTGACCATGTTGTGATGAAACGGGAGCTATTTATACCTCAGTTGTTTTGGAATATTTTGTCCCGGGGAGGATTGTTTTTATGGATGCTTGCCCTGAAAAGGCAACGAGCCACTGATGTCCAAAGATCATGAAATGTGAATCTCAAGCCAGAAAAACACAACCCAGCTTCCTTGTAAGGTCTCACAAACAAAGGCTGCCACCACCTGCCTCTTTGGATTTATGGCTCTTCTCAGCAGTGACGCCTGGCAGCGAGCAGCGGTGAATTAAACGAAGAGCGTCTCTCACCCCGTTATTTGCTGACCTCGCTTGTCTCTGACGTTAGTTTGCAGATGCTCGAGCTCGGGATTTTTTAAGCGTGTCATGGTGGTCGGCCAACGCTCTCTGTGACGGGACACTGACGCTTCGGTTCACCCTTGTTCCTCAGCACCCCCACTTCCCCCTCTCTCCAAATTGTGCTGCAGAACAAACATCATTATGTAATCCCCAAACAGCCCCCAGAGGAGACCTGAACAGAGTTGGAAGAGTTAGAAGTGGTTTAATGGTTCCAGCATTGCAGGCGTATCTTCAGTGGTCTGAATTGTGATCTGCAGACGTTTTCCAGACATTTCTACCCCGTCCAGGAGGTTCAGAATCCAGCCACAACATGTAGTGTTTATTCATAGACTCGACATGGTAAATCCACAATGATGATCCATGATAGCACATATTTTCTTCACTATCACCACTAAAAGACCTAGAAATCATTAGGTCAAACCTACCACCAATCAGAGAGCTCTAAAGATCAACATGTGAGCAGAAAGATCTGGCTGGAATAAAGCCAAGAAGCTGGGCTGGTATTCTGAGGATAGGAGGGGAATAGTATCAGAAATATATCTGTTTTCTTGCTTTGATTGACCCTCATATTTACTGTTACGTAAAATCTAGTCTAATAATCTGACAACTGGAACATCGTGTTGCCATGGTGACTGGGATTAAAAGTTCAGCTACTACATGTAGTTTTATGTGTAAAAAAAATCAAAACGGATGAACAAAAAAAAAAGCAAAGTAGTTTGTAATTTAAAGCCACACACACACACACACAGAGCTGATTATGAAATAAACAAATAAAAGTGTGTGTTGTGTTGTGGCTGAACTGATCGCTGCCTCTCTGACCGACTCTGTGTCTCCTCTCTTCCAGGAAACTCCCAACTCTGTTTTCCTGGTCATGGAAGTAAGTACAGAAACGCTTGTCTGGATATTTCATGTTTCATAACTCGTATCTTAAGTTTTTAACTGCTGGACATGCTGATTTATATAAACTGTGATGTAAAGACGGAGCTGGGCTGCTTGTTGACTCGAGCCATTTCCACACATAAAACTCAGATTTTTCTGAGAAAATTTGGTCTGAACATTTGCCCAGTTGCTCTTCTCTCAAATTCGTCACATCGTTGGTTTTCTACTGGAGATGAACTAGATGACGAGCATGTGATGCTGAAATTAAGCTGAGGAAATCTTTTTTCTTTACAACTCTTCCAGAGTAAAGTTCCTGCCATTTTATAAGAGATTTTATCAGGTGGAAAACATCTTTGAAACATTTTAGGGTGATCAGTGTGCCCATTATACAGTAGATTTTCTTGGTTGATTAAGAGAAATAATCATTATTATTCTGCCTTAAGTGAACTCAACACTGTAAATGTATCTGCAGTATTTTCCCATGAAAATAAAACAAAGCGACACAATTTTGTTTAACTCATAACTCAGTCTCTTCTGCAATGATTATGATTCGATACCGTGTTCGATACCACGGTTAATTGTGAAAATTAACATCTTATCAGGACTAAGTGAGGACTGAGTGAGGGAGTTGGAGGCATCTGAATATCTTACTGTCTAAGAGTGGGGGGGGGGAGTAGTTTTTAGATGATGAATCAGTTTTCTTAACTGTTAGTGAATAACGTGTTGAGAACGTAAGAGACTAGAAACCGAAGAAGACCAGGATGTGAACAGTCTGCAGACACATGAGACACAGTGGCTGGGCGTGAAATCTGATCACTGCCCTTTAAGGAGAATTTCGCCTTTTTGAAGCTGGACTCTGTTTTTATCTTTCCTTTCATACATGTGAGTGATGGAGAAGGGAATTTTCAAGATCGCTCCAGTATTTAGCCGGGCAGGCAGAGAGACCCCAGTTTGAAAAAAAGCGAAATTCTGCTTTAAACATCTTTACCTGAGCAGTAACAGCAGAGGAAGAAGAGGAGGAACAGGGAAGGGGGACAAATTCAGAAAAAGAATGACGCTTTAGAAATGAGGCTATGCGAGCGTTCAAGGTGTGTTGGATGGTTAGAAACATTATGCTGCCCATTAATGTTGCCGTACAAAGGGAACATAAATGAGTCACAGGCCTAGCTGCGACTTTTACTCGCTGGATGTTAGTAAATAGTTTGGTTATTAGGTCTAGTCCTCTAGTACTGGGCTGAGTTCGGAGTTCACATCAGGTCCGGACGAATTTTGGGACAACAAGTTGTATTAAATTATTACCAACAACCCAAAATGCGTCTCTTAAGCCTCCTGCCAGTTGCTGTTGTTGTCGTCGTCTCCTTTACTGGTTTGCTCGTCTCGCTGTTCACATGTCAGTTGCTCAACACTGCCCCCTTTGTTTCCAGTGGTGTTGCTGGAAGATCTTCGAAAGCGTTTCTCTGTGTGTCCTTATCCACACACAGGTTCAGATCCTCCGTTGTTGTCGTGTTTTTGGGAACTTGGAGTTCTCCAGCTAAGGTTGTCAGAGCTGATAAGACTGCAACTCTTCAGCTGATTAATGTCGAGTCATCTTTTATCAAGACCAAAGCAAACACACAAGTCTGCACAGTAACACAGCGCTCTCTGTTTGTTATTGTTCAACACAAATATAAACTGTTTCTCTCTTCATGTGCAGTACTGCAATGGAGGTGATCTGGCCGACTATTTGCAAGGTAAGCGCCGCACTAATCTGCCTCACACACAAACACACACAGATTATTGTTCATCATAACAGAGTTATTAAAGCAGTCATGTGACCACAGCTATAATGATTACCTCTGTGTCACGGCTGGTTGTGTGTCTACATGCATGTGTGGGATAATTTGTGCGTGTTTGTGTGAATCACTTTATTTTGTACAAAGAGTTCCTTCTCTGCCTCATTCCAGCGAGCACACTGTTTGTTATTGTCACAGTTCATGAAGAAGCCATCCTTTCTGCTTCTGATGAAATGACTCACAAAGGACGGCTGAAATGATGTTTCATGTGACAAAAATACGACTTAGGAAGAAAACAAAGAGCTGGAGCTTGTTTCTTATTTCACGATCATGTTTCAGCCTCTAGTTTAGTGTTACTACAAGAGTAAACACGTCCTCATATTATCTGTCACATCATGTCTCACCTCCACAGGCAGTTAAATGTCTTTAACTATTTTAAAATTTTTAATAATGTATAAAAAAAACAGAAATAGAGAGAAAAAAAACGAAATTAAATATTAAACACCTAAACAACACTTAGATAAAAGAAAATGTAAAAATAATATTCTTAAATGATGGCATCTTGTTGGTTTTGAAGTTGCAGAACAGAACATTTTTTAACTTTTTTTAAACAAATAAAAAGTAAAAACAGAAAAAAGTAAAAATGAAAAGGACTTCATTGAGATAATTAAATCAATAAAATCGTTTTTAAAAACAGCTAAAAGTTATTTTAAATAATATTTAATTTATTATTATTATAAATTTTCAATTATTCTGGATTTTTATTTTTTATTTTTATTTTATTCATTTATTTATTTTTTTATTTATTTGAGTTTTGTAATTGATTAAATTAATAATTTCTTTATTTATTGACCATCAGTATCAAACAAACCCCAGGTTATAAAATTCTGTTTCGGGTGAAGCTGACATCAGTGCCCCAGGTCACCCGGTTAACGTTGTTTTACACCACGTTAAAAAGTAACATGATGACTCTGTCTACCATTAACTTTTCGTCCATAACTACTTTGATCTGCTCCCATCAGTTCCCACAACTAAGATGAAAAGTGCTTGCTGGGATTTGTACAATATAATCCAGTTTAAACCTTCTACCCAGCCCAGTCTGAGTTGAAACCAGTTTAGCCTCAGGATAATTGGCTGTTTGCCAGTCAGTCCGTCTCTTAGATAATCATTTGTGTCTGCACCTGCATCCCATAAAAACACTGATTATGTCGTTGGAGGTGTTTCCTTATCGCTGAACTGTAGCATGATGTACCCGTCCCATATGTCCACAGCTGCAGTCACGGTCAGAGGATGTCAGAGGTGGAGGACTGGGGGGAGGGGGGCAGGAGGTTGTGCTTGAATAACACCGGCAGGCGTTTGGATCATAGTGGATTTGTGTTCATTTCACAGCAGGGTTTCTTATATAAGAGGATCTCTCTGGTAAATGATTGCAGGACTTACACAAGTTCTCTAGGTCAGAAATGAGTCCACTGTGGAAGGTGGAGAGAGGCCGGCCCCTCCCACATTAATGTTGATCGGATTAAACAGGTTTCACTGCTGAATAGCACCGTCTTTACCTCAGTTTACATTCTTTACCTCAGGATTATTACTGTAATAAGCTAACTGTTATCTCTAATCAGCTGAGGCTAATAAGGTCCCTCTGGGCGTTTCACATCATGTGACAGTGGCTCAAATAAAGAAGTCGAGTTGAAGCACCTAATAAAAGCATCGTAATGATCAGCCCGTCTCCGGTGGAGCTGCTAACACTCAAACAGCAGCAATTATTCTTTCGTAATTAGCATCTTTGTCTTGTTTGTCTTAGCCAAGGGGACGTTAAGAGAGGACACGCTGAGGGTGTTCCTGCAGCAGATCGCTGCCGCCATGCGCATCCTGAACAGCAAAGGAATCATCCACCGTGACCTCAAACCACAGAACATCCTGCTGTCGTACGTGGGCCGCAAGAAATCCAACATCAGCGGCATCCGCGTCAAAATAGGTAGGAGAAGAAACCTTTCCACACTGTAAACGGTCAGGTTTCAGAGTGATGGGTTATCATAGTATGTCCAAATCCAGAGGCCAAATGAATGTGAATGTGGAGTGAAGTGAATCGTTAGCAGAAGCAGGAAAACGTGATAAAGCGCTTTGTCCTTGAAGGAACTCTTTCTATTTTATAATCAGTCTATCCGATACTTTCCTAAGCTGCGATATTGGAACTGGGACATTTCTTGGAGTTTTTATCTCCCACACATTCCTCAGGGTCCAGCTCTGATGATTGTTTCTTTCTTTTGTCCTGCAGCTGACTTCGGCTTTGCGCGATACCTCCAGAGCAACATGATGGCCGCCACGCTGTGTGGGTCCCCGATGTACATGGTCAGTACGTTTCAGCCACGTTCCTGCAATGGTTGAGACAGAAACACGAGCGAATGTCGATCGGTGAATTCAGATGAAAGAAAAACAACAGTAGAGCTCAGGGACATGTTTAATATTTCCACATGAACAATGTGGAGGGAACCCAGGCAGCTGTGTAGCCAGAAGAAAACCACAAATCAGTAAAGCTAACATGGTGGCACAACCATCAGGGAGAGTCCAGACCTCAACAGCATCAATTCAGATGTTAGAGAAAAATGTATGGAAATGAATGTTGCAATGCTTCAGAAGCTTCTAGAAAAGATGCCAAGGACAATCCTGCTGGAATCACAAATAAAGGAAGGAAATATTTTTGGATGGTCTGTGTGTTTTTAGCATATTTCTTCCTCGGTGGAGAAGGATTAAACTGTTCTGAAGCTGGTTTGAAATGAAAAGAAAAACATAATCAGGATGCTTTTTTAGCTCAGCACTTATCTATAACTTGCAAGTACAAAGATTTTTCGATGCAAATGGGGAGGATTAATGATGCTTTCTGGCAACATGTTGGGCTTCCTCTAACTTTATAAAATAGATTTATTTATCTATTTTATTTTTGCTTCACTGTTTTCCTCCCCAGGCCCCGGAGGTCATCATGTCTCAGAACTATGACGCCAAGGCCGACCTGTGGAGCATAGGAACCGTCATCTATCAGTGTCTGGTTGGAAAGCCGCCATTCCAGGTTCATACTGTGCACAACAAAGGGCTTTCTGTGGCGTATGATGTTTGTTTCAGTACATATAATTTAATTGTTTCTATTTTCAGGCCAACAGCCCCCAAGATCTGAGGATGTTTTACGAGAAGAACAAAAATCTCCAGCCCATGTAAGTCAGTTGGGACAGCACTTTATCAGCCCTTTCACGTCTGAATTTATTTACGATTTTATACTTTTAAACATTTTACTTTCCAGAAAAGAAATCTTGACATTGTGCTTATGTTTTCGCAACATTGTGTTTGTTGATAGTTTGAATAAGCACATTCTCAATAACAGAATATACCGTCCCCCTCTTCTAAAACACCATTGTCAGAAGACAGAATAAATAAATAAACATGGAAGGGTTAGAGGTCAGGGTGTATGTGGCTTCCAGAGCTTCTGCCACATACAGTGGTAGAAGGAACCAGCTGCTTCGGTACACTTAATGCAGACGTTGGGTGTATTACGGTTAAAGTGGAGTAATGTAAGTCCTGAGTAAACACTTACACTGTAAGAGTTTGCATCTGGTGCCTCATTACATGATCTTCCATGCCCCAGCATGTGATATTCAGTTAAAACGTTTCTACACAACTCAAAAAGCGATCTTTTCACCATGCAGAATCCCGAGAGAGACGTCCCAACAGCTGAGTGACCTTTTGCTTGGGTTGCTGCAGAGGAATCAGAAGGACAGAATGGACTTTGGTGAGTGTCGTGGCAGTAAGCGCTCAATCGGAAACGCTTCGAGGTTTGGTTCAATGTTTAAAAAGAACAACAAAAACCCTCCCTCTTCTCTCTGCAGACGCATTTTTCAGCCATCCTTTCCTGGAGCCGTCATCCACCATCAAAAAGTGTAAGCACAAAGGTCACATTCCTGTAAGTTTCCATCGCTCTCATAATCCAAACTGCAATCCTGGTTAACGGTGATTTCCCCCTCCCCCCTCCAGCGTGTCCAGTCCCCGTCCCCAGCGCATCCAACGCTGTGACGGACAGTTCCTGTGGCAGCTCCCCATGCATCCGCTACAGTTCTCCCCCTGTGAGTCTGATATGACTTCATGAAGCTTATTCACAAGGGATTACGCTTACACTGCAAATCAGCTGATAAAATATTAACCATGCCTCCCTGCTGGTGGGCACTTGTTGTGCCCGCTTACTGCTTCCAGTACAAACAGTTCCTGAACCCTGAGAGGGAGACGAATACAGTCTTTCACTCTTGTCTATTAGCATCCCACCTACAGCTAGTTATCCTATGTTGCATTACTCCCAGGTTGTTCAGGCCAGAGAAAAACGTCTTCCTCTCCTCCATTTGTCTTTCTGCATGAGCAGTCTCTTCCTGACATGCAGACTCTAGCTGAAGATGGCCTTTCATCCCCTCCGCTCGGCCCACCCAACTTCCTGCAGCTGTCCAAAGAGTCTGCAGGAAGCACCAGTAGTAAGAACTCCTCCTGCGACACCGATGATTTCGTCCTGGTGCCTCACATCTCCACTGACAGCTGTAAGTGTCAGAGCGTGCACTCTGCATCAACAAACCTTTACGTTGCTCCTCACGTCTCATCACATCATGACAGAATTTATAACTAGCAACTATCATCATGAAACTACTATTATTTATTTATTGTAAATCCTGTTAAAGTAGATATATGCAAATTAAGTATTATATGGCCAAAAATGTGCTAATTTGAAAAATATTTCAAGGAAAATAATCTGACCAGTGGATTAATCCAGGTTTAGTTGTTTTTTTGATTTTGTTGAAATTAGAGATGAACGTTTTTAAAAAGGAGATTCTAGTTTCCTCAATTTATTATGTCACAATTAGATTAGAATGGACTTTCAACCAGAAAAACCTCTTTTGTGGTTTTGGGATGAAAAGTTCTACACATCAGGCTGTGACGGAGAAATCAAAAAGCGCTTCTATAAAAACTATATAAGCCTAGTTGGGATGATGATTTGAAAGTGGAGATTTTTAACCAGGAATGTGAGGGAAACTCATGTTAAGAAAACAACCCACGGTCACTGTTGAGATCTTAGCTGTGTTCGAAATCGCCCCCTATCACGGATGTAGTGCACTACATCTGGTGTTCGCCATTTTTAATGTTGTTCGAATTCTCCGGTGGTCAGTTTCATCCACTACATAGTGCACTATAAAATACCCATAATTCATTGCGAAATTGAGTGAACAAGTGATGTACACTTCATCGTACTCCTGTATACCACAATGCAATGCGGACGTGTTTTGGAGGAGATGAAGAAGAAGAGACACATCAGCTAGCATGATAGCTGATGATGTCTGTCAGTTATTTATTTCATGCCATTGAATGAACAAAGCGCCTTAAACGCCATTGACTTTGCCTCCGTCTGTATCTCAGTAGCCAGAGTCGGGCAAAAAGCATTCAAACAATTAT
>JAVQJG010035148.1:0-22515 GCA_036024015.1 Craterocephalus amniculus
ATAGATAGATAGATAGATAGATAGATAGATAGATAGATAGATAGATAGATAGATAGATAGATAGATAGATAGATTTTTAAAGTAGTTTGTAAATATTAGCACAAATTAAACTTTATGTACTTTATGTCCTGGCTCCTGTTGGGCTAATGCTGATGTCCAGATTTAAAGTTTAATTGATGGAAACAACGACTAATGCCAGAAGCTTCTCAGGTGTTTAAACGTGTCACTGGACGTTGCTGTATTGCTAAATATCTTTGAGCAAAGGTTTCTCGACATCACATGATCTCCAGGATCCTGTCCGGTCAGATCCAGGCTGCACTTCGTTCACCCGCAGATTTGAAATCTTTTGTTGAACACAGGGTAGCGCTCCAGAATCAGCACCCTGGACAGCAGTCCTCACACACTGGATTTAATTTGTTTGATCACAAGAAATCCTTTGTGCGCCTCCACTCATGCAGCATCTGTACATGCTAGCTATCTTACTTCACAGATAATAGGAGGAAAAAGAAAACGGTATGATAGTTAGATGGCATAAAGTCATGCACAGCTTCGTTTACCAGTCAAGAAGAGTTACAACCTAAAGCAACTAAACTGAAAACTCACATCCACTATCTCTTACTGTATTTTAACTCTTAAATTCTAATCTTGCTTTGAATCCCTAGATTATGTTATTTCATTTGACAGCAACATGTAACAAAACTTGCTTTTATTTACTAAATGTTTGTGTAACTTTAACCCCCGGATGGCGAACTCACTCCTCCATAATGCATCCCATCTCTCGGAGAGGTGGTGTTGAACCTGAGCCAGTCGACTACTGCCTCTGCCCAGTCGGCAATGGTCGCGTGGGTGTTTGCACAGTTTGTGTGCGGAGCATTTGTGCAACTTAACTCCTCATATTAACTAATTTGTGAATATCTGAGCATTGGGAGCTCATAGTACACATCCACACACAAACATATGCACATATCTCCAGTGATTTATTTTTTTTCTTTCAGTTTCAGCTCTCTGCTGCCAGCTGAGAGCTCATGCAGGAGGTCTGCGGCCTCTGCTGACCCCTTCAGCAGCCACTGGGAGCCTCTTTCAGAGAGCTGTTGCTCAAGTGTGCAACACTAGGCACTGTGCAAGACTTAATCTCCCACTGCGCCTTAGTTAACACTGGCCACGCAGAAGAGATGCCTTAAACTGGACAGATGTGCAGCCCCATTAAATGCAGCCATATCTCCAGCAGCAGAGGCAAATTCTATCTTCATTCCCTTTATCATACATGAAATAACAAAAAAAATAAAACAAGTACTTGTTAACACCGCCAAAAATATTCAAAGGCATCCTTTACAGTAATATCTTAAATGTTGCTGACAGAAATAACAGACCTCCGAGACGCAGTTGACATGCTGACACGACGGATTCATCCCACTTCACTCAGAACCACCTCGTCTACACACACATGCAGCCGCAGACGAAACAAACGGCCTATAGTGAAGCACATACTGCCGCATACACCAATGTATGGATGGCACGCAGCACGCACACGCGCTCTTCTACACACTCAAACACACACATGAAACTCTCAAATAGTCACGTCCAACCGGGCTGTTTTTATAAGGGGTGTTTATGCAGAGGAAGTTGGATCCTGAAACTCACTGCATACTTCACATTTATGAAAGTTGGAAACAGCCCGACTGCTGATATGATTACACTGAGAAGCAAGCAGGAAAAGGCTCTGACATTCTCATATGGAAGTTATTATCTCCAACGCTTTCGTTTTCTATTTATCTTCACCTCCTACTCTAACCTCCTCTTATCCTCTGACTTTCTCCCCTTTTGTTCCCCTTCCCTTTAATTTGTCTTTGTTTCTTACATGTTGCTTGTGTTAAGGTTGCACAAGCAGCCTGCGTTGTTTTTTGTGTAGAAACAGGCATCATAAATAAATTGCACAAATGCCTGCACATACACTCACACTTACAGTGAAAAGCTTTGATTAATGGCTAGTTGGCCTGACTTTTCTCTTTGGATTAGGCACAGTGTCAAGCATTAAAAAGCCATCATTCATTATTAACACCCCTTCAGATTGTGTTTGTGTGTGTCTTTCTCATAAGCCCCTTCCACCCATCAATCCACTTCCAAATGACATCAGAAGAGCGCAGAGTGAGATGACTGACAGACCTGGACAAGAGCGAGGACTGTGTGAGCACGGAGAGTGGGTTCTCACACCCTGTATGCCGTAATGGCTCAATCATTCCTGACCAAATACAGTTGGTGAAGATGGAGGAAATAGACAAAGTGTTGCCTGCACACACACAAATTCACACAGTGAAACTGAGATCCACCCTGCCTGACTGCAGCCTGCTATCCAAACATTGCATCCAAATTCCCAGAAATATGACAACAGTAATGTGAAACGTAAGAGCAAGTCCGTCGCTGACCTCAAGTTCTGCAAAGTACGAGGAGTCATCGCTCGGCGCGTTTCAACCTCACTCTGAACGGATATTTTACCTTACCCATATAGAACGCTGGCTGTGACCTTTTCACATCTACACCTGTAACACATTAGTGGGACTGTACGCTCCAAAGTCAACATTTTCTTTCCAACTTCACACATTTGCAAATTACTCGGGACAGAAATGTAATATAAAAAAACTGATGAAAAGAAGTGCAATTAGCTGAATATGTAAGCATGTGGGTGAATCAATCAAGACATTCAGTATCTAGAATGAAAGTAACAACCAGACTGCTTGAGAAGTCGCGATGATTTCAACCGTGCATGAACATAGATGCTCAGGAGAGGAGGCTTTTCTGAATCCACTACTAGCAAACAGTTGCTGTGATGGTGAAATTATAAACATGTTTATTGCAGTGAATCATAAAAGTACAGAAACATGATTATGCACCTATGTGCTGAGGGTAAAGTGATAACTCAACGGTGCAACATCTGACAAATAAATGAAGAAACTTGGAAAAATAGATTTTTTTTAATATAATTCCTCATATACATATTTCGACACTTAAAAATAATTTAGAACAAAACAGTGTTAGCAATTATTCAGGAGAAAGACAAAGTCTGCACCTGGTAGTTACAATGTTTCAAGATGGCTGAAAAAGTCGGGATTCCCAGAATAACCCAGAGGTGGAAACTAACAGGAACAAAGTTTCAAGTTTTGACAAAATATACCCTTTATTTTATGTTAAAGCAATGCAACATAAGTTACCAATCTTAAAATTCTTGGTTACTGACTCTTGTTGACGACACACCAACATTCAGTATTGACATTCTTGGTGACATCATTCTAGCTGCTGAGAAGACGAACTTCACCACCAGTGGCCTTTTGCAAAAGTAAGTTAATGCAAGCAATGTAAAGGTGCTACTCGGAAAATCATAATATCCTGAAAAAGAGTATGCATTTCTATGAAAAATTAAATGTACATACAGTATATTGACAAATATGCAAATAATAATCAATACATTTCAGCTTTTATTTGTTAGATTTTGCTGATAAGGATTTGCAGCTTAAGAAAACTTCAAATTAAAAAAATGAGAAAATTAGAATTGCCTATTGCTTGAAATTAGGGGTGGTGAAAAAAAATTGTTTTGATGTGGAATCGAGATTCTTGTTCATCAAGATTCAGAATCGTTTAAAAATTTCCAAGAATCGATTTTTCAAAATGTAAAAAATTAGTTAAAGTTAAGGTTAGCTAAGTTTAAACCATTTTTTGATGAAAATGATCAGTTTCCTTTCAACTAATGAAACAGTTTCTCAGAGCTGATTCTGGCTTATAGAGGAACGGAGTTAATAAGATAGTTTTGTTACTAAAAGAGGATTGAATATGAATTAAGATCCCTTTGAATCGAGAATCGATACACAATTGATACAGAATCAAGACCCCAAGAATTGGAGTTGCTGAAAGATTCACACCCTTCATAGAAATCAATAAAAAATTGATTTTTGAATACAAGAATGTCAGGCCTGTGAAAGTAAACGATTTGTACTTTGTACATAAAATATATTGGTTTCACCATTTATGCTAAATCGCCTGAATAAAACAACTTTTCCAGCTTATTCTAATTTTCAGACTAGTACCTGTACCAGTCAAGGGAAAAAACGAAATGCCTCCAGCTAATTACTCAAAAACAGTGAAAATTCACTTGTAACCAAAAACCTGCTGTCAAGACGATCAGCAGAGCTGAGTTTAGTCCACAAAGATATTACAGTGAGAGAGAAAATCTTTACCCTGGAGTTAGCTTTTGACCCACCAACCAAGAACTACATTTGCATGTGGACAAAAGGCGAAAAGTGTTCACACGGGCTGCATTTTCCTCAGCTGACCGAGTGGCCAGCCTACGTAGAGGTTAGGCTCTTCAGGGCAGCTGGCCAAGGTTTGAATGAAGGCACAAACTGTTTAGAAATTAAATTTACTGCCAGCAGATCACCCAAAATCCTGCTTATTGTACATCCAATCAAAATTCTGCTTTGTTATGAAGTGTGTCTTGCATTCAAGTTTCTTTGTTTAACCAGTTGTGGAAACAACCATGTAAACAAATACCTCTGCTACTTTATGTCTCTTTGTTAACAAAATAAAAGAAATCTATTTGAAAGTTGCAGTTATATATTACATACTTCAGGGTACCAGAAATCAGCTCCAGATGCCCTTTAACAGTTTCATATGTGATCAGGGAAAACAAAATTCCCATATCAGCATAGAAGCTGAAACGTTATCATGTTAACAGCTTGTTTTGGCCGCACCACCAAAAAATATAATCTGATGAAACACGTTCAAATAAAGTGATAATTCTCACTTTTATTAAAATGTCTTGGATTTGTTTCATTACTGCCCATGTTGCAGTTTCCAGAGTAACAAGTAACACCTGATTATAGTTTCTGCAAATGCGCCCCTTGCAATCTACAACAAGCATGCATGTTTATATGACTAAACAGAATGCAACCAAGAAAATAGCTCATCCAAATAATCAATATAAAGTCAAACTTGCCAAAATGTACAAAAAATGTACACACAAGTAGACAAAAAGTAGTATGTCAAACGTCAGGTAAGAAAACTGCGATAGAAATAAACGGGGTCAAATTAACCATTGAGATTTTTATAATAACAAAAACTGACAGACAAAACACACCATTCCAAAATCTGAACAATAGGATAAACACTAGTCTCAGAATATAAAACAGATGTAAATATAATGTACTTGTAAGAAAAACCTGAAACATTTATACGTTGGGAAGAAAATAGCTGTGGCTTGCCTGTCTGCCACAAATAGATCAGACTCTGCCTGTTTAGGAAAACTTTCACATTTGCAACACAATAGTCTGAGGTCTACCACACATCACCACCATAGAGGGGCAGGAGGTAAAGAAGGACGTCGTACGAAAGCAGAGTCACACCGGGACAAAACAGGATGAAAATCCGGGGGAAGGCGGAGGGGTCATATGCCTCGTGGACTTATGGGGGTCCCTAAAGTCTTGCACTATTTTTCTCCTGCGGTTGCAGCTGCAGTGTCAGGTTCTGGTTCGGGTTAGGTCTGATATGTTACTCTACTGAAAACATTGGCACTGCAACGGGACAGCCTGGGAATGTGGCGGGGGGAAAAATGAGTTGAGAAATGTCTGTTTGTTTGTTGCGGAGAAGAAAAAGGAGCATGAAACCATCCAAGTTCATCTTAGGAGAAAGCTGTGCGTTTCATTCCTCGGAGGAGTCTTTATGGGGCTTTTTCTGTGCAGATCTGTCCGCCTGTTTGTGAAGAAGTGTGGTTTTGGATGAGGATCCAGCCGGGGCAAATGCAGATCGTTTCTCCACCCTGTGGTGTGATTGGTGGTTTCCTGTCCTTGCTGATGGATTGATGGTGGCTCCTCTCCTGCGGTTGGTTGAAAGGGTCATCTATCATTCACCTGTCCAGGTGCACAGCAGATATTCACACTCATCTTTCCCATAACTATCTATACTCTCTTTTATCTCCTCCTTCCAATGTCTCCCGATGCTACTGGGCCGCAGTGCTCCGTAACCGGTTCATAACAGTTCATAACAGGCTTGGTCTCAGATAATCATTTCTGAGAAGTTCTGTAATATCTTGTGCGTCCTTTCCGTCAACTTTCTCACTGGCCACGGAATACTCCGAATCTGATCCAATACTAACGTGACTTGGTTTTCAGCTTGAACTGACCTCCAGTGACTTTGTCTTCGTTTTCATCCGTTTAAGTCATGGATATAATACATCCATGGCTGAAGCTGAAGAAGAGGCGGGAGCACTTGCAGCAACAAAGTAGAAGTTGCAGTACCACCACTGGTGACAGCAAAGAACTGATCTGTTTCACTTAGAAGCGTCAGCTTGAAGAGCTTTGTGCTTTTTATCACAGATCTTCTCATCTCCCCTTTTATATTTTTTCCAGCTATTTCCACAGTTTATACAGCGAATATATGCGCAACATGCATCCGTCTTAACATGAACCTTCACCAATCAAAACATCAGACGCAACTCACGTCAGGCTTTACCTTCCTACCCATCATGCACTGCCGTCCGCCACATATTGTTTCTTTTTGCTGAAACTTTTAATAGAAATCCACCAGATACAAAAGAATAATCTTTTCTTAACTAATAAAAAGTAGTCTTTATTATATTTCAGTTAATGATATAGATGACACCATGACAAAGATGTATACCTGAAGTGACGAATATAAATTGTGCTCGTCGCACGCGATTGACATTGTAGTAATTAGATGTTTTCATTCTGCGAGTGGCCACTTGACATATCTGGGCTGATATGAGGGGCCGGTGAAAATCTGAATGTACCGGCCCAAAAGCACGGCGGCCCACCGGGCAAATGCCCAAAATCACAGATTGCCAGTATGAGCCTGCCTTTGGGGTTCAAAATATATCAAAAGCAAAATGAAAATTTGGTAAGATTGCATTGATTCCTGAAGTGATTTAGAAAAGATCTGCCTGCTGGCATTAGACTTAAACTGAAAATAGGCTCAGTCAAGAAAGAATGCAAACGTTCAGTATAGAGATAAGGATTTAGAAAGGATTGGGTTTAAGCTAGAGATGGGTTCTCATTCACCCTTTTTTCAAAGAAAGTTTTCTTTGTGGCACCTGAAAATGCTACAGAGCTTTAAACCAGTCCTCCATGGTCTAAACCAAGGTTTAATCCGGTTGGATTTGTTTTCACTCTTTATTTTTTGTAACTTCATCAAGAAGCTTTTGCATCTTGTTTTTAGCATTTTCCACTGGTATAAATTAGCCGTTGTGTTTCAATTTTCTTTTTTCCATGACCAGAACAGCCAAAGCATCTGTGTTTGTAGATGATTTGCTATACAAATTGGAAACTCAACTGTGCAAATTCTGCACATATTTTGTGGTTTTGTAAGTTGAGCGTGGCAGCTCTGCTGTTACATGCACTCGCGCTACAGCAAACTATTTTGGACATTAGCCTCCATCAAATGGCTTACTTTAATGGAATTTGCTGCGCCTCTGTCAGACCAAATAATTACCTTCTTAGACTACAAGCAGAACAACCAGCAGCGGTTAAATGCCTGAACTCTCGCTCCGTAGTGAGCAGCTTTTCAAGGTGCCTCATTGGCCTTCGCTCCATTCCAGCATTTCTGAGCTGCACCTGCAGTGAACTATGATCGTCTGGCTTTCATGGGTTTCTGTGCATGCTTAACTAAATGTGCAAGGTCCAACAGTGAATTTTTCTCATCTCTCATCTTGTCAAAGCATCTTATTCAAACACCACCGGTATGTTTAGACATACTGGGAAAACTAAACTTGTGTTTTATATTTCATACAAGAGACTCACAACTCAGATTTTAATGCATTTCTTCTCCTTCTTTCTCCATTCCTCCATTCTCCCAAGCACCACTTCTTCCTCTTTGCTTCTCTCCACCTTGTCCATTTCAATGCTCGTTTAAGACCACTTCTCTAAAGGCAACAATACTGGTAGTGGTGCAAAGGAAAGTACCTACCACACACACTGAGTGTGTGCAGACTGTGAGGTTGGTAGTCCCGCATTCTGTGAACCATGTGGAAGCTATTCCTGTGTAATCTGTTGTAATTGTGCTGTATCTGAGACAGAGCTGGACTGCATTACCTACTTCATTACCAGTGTTTGTCCGTGTTTGTGTGCGTGTGTGTGCATGTGTGTGTTAGAGAGAAAGGGAGAGAGAGAGAGAGAGAGATGTAAAGCTGAGGCAGAAAATATTCATATAGTAAAAAATAAAAAGCAAACATAGGGAATGAGCAGGATGATGTAAAGTTGACACCCTCCAACACATTTGTCTAAAACTACAACCTGATGTGATGGATGCATGATATACATGCTGAACAGTTAATGCAAACACACACACACACACACACACGCACGCACACACCCACCCACACACACACACACACACACACACACACACATGCATAGTTACACATTAGTATACATGATGTACTGAATGCTGCCAGCACCCAGGACTTAAACATAGAATCAAAAAGACCACATTTAGTGTATTTTAGCAGTAAATAATCAGAAAAAGTTGTGCAATGTATGTTGCTTGATTAAATAAATTGTCTAAACAAAAAAATACTTTAAAGAATGATATATCAAGAGCCCAAAAGCCCGTCAGTGAATGCAAAGGCATGCCACGGAAAATATCTGGAACTACAGTGCAACACTTTGTGTAGCTAAAATGGTGAATGATAATGGGAAAATTTTCTGAGTTAGCAGAGGATTTAAATGTGTGTGTGCATGTGTGTGTGTGTATGAAAGAAATGATGATGTTGGTGCTCTTATATTTGTTGTGTGAAGGCTGTTTTTAATCCTCTTTTATGCACATAGTTTTTAATATGCGAAGTACGTTGAGTTGCCTGAAAGGTTCTTTATAAATTTAAGTGAAAAGAAAATATACAGTAACAACTAAACTGATCCAGTGCAAAATAAAATGTTAAATGTAACATTAAATTACAAACTCTTACCACGTCACTCAATGGGATGAGGTATGTGCCCTGCATGTTGCTCAACGTGTCCACTGTCCACATCCTCAACATTCTTTAGAAATGTAGTACCAATACCTTCAGCGCCTGCCACTTAGGTGATGTCGAAACCAAATTTACACATCCTTATAGTTTTTTCTTAACTTTTTTGAGCTGTCAAAGAGGAGTATTAGAAAAACTACTGGACAAGGAAGCTGCAGGGATGCCGTGGTGAGCAAATTAAGTGCTACAGTATTTCTGCTGTTTAAGAGAAAATTTTATAAATATTACAGCCTGAACAGGAAAGGTCTGATTTTGTCAATTCAAGCCGAGAATCACTGCACTAAATCATAAGACTGATTTCAGTTCTTAATGTAATATTTTGAAAACAAACATTTAATCTATAAAGCAAAAGACTAAGTTAGTTTCGTGCACAGTCCATGAAGTATTGACTTAAGCAGAAGTTAGGGCCAGGGCCACTGAAGTTCAGCTGAAAATGAGCAAAAACTTTTTGAGAAGTCAGCCAACTACCTGCCTCATCCTCGCTGGTCTGAGAACAGACCTGCTGAATAAATCCAGACTCGACCCTCCTGGAAGCTTCACTCAGAGAGCCGTTCACCGTTCAGCCCTGCCGGTGCAGCCGTGATCGATGCACCGAGTCACTGGCTCCACACACACCACCATCCATCCTCGGGAGAGGGCAGAAAGCAGCAACGATGGAGAAGACAAGGATTGAGACGTAAACGTGGAGAGGGAAGCGAAGCCAGAGAAACGGGGATACTCGGATGGAAAAACGTCTAGTCTCTCAGCACCCTGCAGAGAGAGATAATTAGGACAGGCAGCCTGATACATGAGCTGATGAAGGATTGAGCTAATACCTCCTCCGATAGCCTTCCCATCACCTTCCTCTTCCACACAAATCCTCACTCCCTCTGTTTATTTATTTACTCCAGCAGAGCAGCGTGGGACCAGAGAGGAAAGGTGATGAATGGAATGGAGAGTCATACGGAGCAGGAGCAGCATTCCGACTCTGGATGCATGTGTGTAAATGTGTGTGCGTGCTTTGCTTCAGTTCTTGTGAGAATCAGTTGCTGTCTCTTAAAGAAGTGACATCTTTGTGAAGTGATTTAACTTCGGCCCACTTGTATTTTAACCCGTTGATGCTTTGTAAATCATTGTTTGAGTTTAATGATGAGAATAGAACAAGCAGCAAACTTAGGGAGTACAAGTGCATCAAGACTGAGCTCCTCATCCGGTTCCAAGGAGAGTTTAACAGCACTGATGTCAGTGGGAAAAGCCCCCAACTTTTCCCTAGAAATAAAAAAAAGTGCAACACAACGTGTGGTTTTGCTGGTATATTTTCTCTGTCCTTTTAAAAGCAGTACTGGGAAAATACTTTAAGATAAATGTTGTTGAATACATCAAGCTGAATGATTATATAGTCACACAATCCCGGTGGTGTGGAAAGATTTCAGTGTTATGTTACCAGTTGGGCAACATAAAACTGACTGTCAGCCAATCTACAGACCCAATTCAAACAGCTGTATTTCAAACAATGAACGTAAACACGAATGTCACATTACAAAGCATGAATCAGTGTTAGTACAGCACATATTATGCTCATAATAATATATATAAATGAATTAATTTGCACTTAAATGTATCGTTTTGGGCTAAAGGATGGTCTGTGTAAATAAAGACATCACATATTCAAGTACAGCTGTAGTAAAACAGGATAGTAAAATAAATAAACAATAGCTTTGGTGTGATATGAAACATCTTCAGGAGAGGCATTGTGGGCCAGATTTGACTGTAATACCGCTTTGTACCACTATGAGACATGAATCACCAGCGCCTTCTGCACCCTGGAGCCAACAGCAGAAGAAGCAGAAGCAAAGATGAACGACAACAAGGACTCTGGACTGCCAAGAAAAATAAAGACAATTCATGGTCAAGATGACAGCGAGCTCACCACATCCTTCAGCTTGACAGTTACTGTACCAGCAGTCCCTGCTCTCATTTTTAGATATTGTCTGAAACCATTGTAACCAATGTTATTGGCCTGTTTCTCTAGCTTTTCCTCATTGTCGACCCTTGGTGATGTTAGAGATGCTGGTATGACCTGGATGAAGGCAAAAAAAAAAAAAATCTGACTCACTTGTCTAAAGTGTGCATTTTCCAGACAAAGAATAAGTGGGGAAAATGAATTGCAAAATGTTTTTTTATTTTACAAAGATATGTAGATTATTTTTTTCCTCTATCCTACTTCCTCCTAGAACATAGATGGCTAAATTAACTGTGGCTAGATGTGGAAGGTGGACATCATGGCATATGAGCAGACTGGACACAGAACAACGATGAATTTAGGAATCAAAACCTAAGCTTCACAGCAACAAAAGCATTTTAGGTTGTATTGCTGAACTCAATGTTTTTCTTTGCAGTTTGGACCAACATAGCTTCTTCATTTTCTGTTGTGTGATTGGGTCTGGTTGGGACTGTTGTGCTGTGGAGTGAGAATACACACCAACAGCAGCTTGTCAGTCATAAGGTAGCCCCATCCTACACAATAGCTTGTTTTGAAGTTGTTTTACTCAGGTGTGTGCATGGATCATGCATACAACTTCCATACTGTGCAGGTTTTGGCAACAATAGACGTCCCGTATCGCCTTCATCTTCCGTGAGGTATGGTCAGCCTTACAGACGCACTACTTTTGCCATTTCCTCATTTGTCTTTCTTTGTTTGTCTCTGGCTTTCTTTTGTTTCACCCCTTCCTCTGATATTAAACTCTAACATATTTTTGCTGAATCTGCCCTGGTGTGCATTCGAAATGACTAATTTGTTTGCATCCACTTGCTTGGATGTAATGCATGTACGAAGCAAAACTCAGCTGGGACATCATCACAGATGAAAAGTTGCTGTTTCTTTGCTACAGGATGCAGCTGGGCTGCAAAAATGCACACAATCGATGTCACTGTGTTATCAAATGAGTCTGGCCTTTTAAAGTCAAAAAGTTAAGGAGTGGGCCTTTAAAATCAAATCAAATCAAATCATCTTAAGTCTTAATTATTCAGACCAGAAAGCAACTACCATCCATTATACACAGTCTATGGAAATTACACTGGACATTACATTGGTTTTACCTTGTCAACACACATGCAAAGTGTGGGAATTTTTGATGATTAGACTTGGGATTAAAGCTGTTAACTGGAGATTTTTGCAGCTGGTATAATGCTTTCCACTTTATGTTGACGTTACAGATGTGGTCAAATCTGGTACATGGGATATTGCTGCAGAAACAGTCACCATGACAGATGTTGGCAGCCGCATTGCTCCATCGTATACACTGGCTCATGTAGACGCTGACTAGTTTTAGATGGACAGTCGCATTCTCTCTGTTAAATTTGTCTACATGAATATGCCTTAATCTATGATCATGAATGATTATTTAAGATGTATTAGACAGTCACTAAAAAGCTCTTATTTCTTTCATCAATATATCTGCTAGTCAGAAATTAACTAAAAGGATTTTGCAAGTACAACAGTGACACCCAGGGGGAATTATCACCTACAAAGATAAATACTCACAATTATGTCGACACTTCATATGACAAACATGATCACATTAATATTCCAAGAAGACAGAAGAACTGAAAACTGTGTTCCCCAATAACCCAAAACGTCATCATTCAGTGAAAGACCCTTAGATCGGCCCCTTCTGTTGGATGATTGCTGACTACATGAAAGTTATCTTGATCACAAGAAGGAAAAAGAACAAAAAATGAGAAAAACAACAAATAAGCACAAGTGAAAAACAAGTAAAAACTCCACACAGTCTGCACTATTTTAACATTTAGTTTCACTTCATCACAAAGTAGATATTTATCTGCTTGTTTACTAGAACAGTTCACACACATTTACACAAGACCACTCCTAAGTAGCATAAAAACATAATAATATATAGATGTGTGCTTGCAAAGTCCCAAAGCAGTTGTAGAAGCATGTTCAAAGTATAATAAAGCGTGCAAACATGCATGTGTGCGAATGTGAGTGAGTGTGAGAGTGTGTGTAGGTAAGTGTTTTTCGTTGCTTGCACATAAATGTTTACATGGTGCTGGAATTTTCTGAAATGTGATCTACTCACCAGAGAGCGCCAACAGCCACAGAGACACACACATTAGAACTCTGGTGAACGTCGCTGCTGCTAGTTATACAGTCGGTTTGATCTGTTTACGCAGTGCATTCCTTGTCCACCTACAACTGAAATGAAACACAGCATCCTGTTTTTTCAAGATACATGCTCACGTACATACCATATGACATGATTATAGTATTAACTGTATTGGGCCAGAGGGACAAATAACCAGTCAGAGCTCAGATAAGTCGAACTTTCCCCTCTTAAAACATATTTCCCAAAGCTGCACTTACTTCCAAACCCTCAACCTGCCCAGTGGGCCAGGGGTGAAAACAGCGCTTCTGTTAGACAACAAACAAGGCAGGCTTTAAAGACAAAACACCATTTTCATTCATAACACACACATATACATTCATGCTGGCATCCGTGACTCTGAATAACAATCGAAACAAATGAAAGCAGTTGTAAAGGGGGGGAACGTTCCTCATTGTCTGTTTTAATTTGAGTCTTATTTAACAAGTTGAAAATCAAACATGGGATAAGGGGGTTGGGTGGCGTGTGACGCATCGCAGGGATGACAACAAACGCCGGGATTGGGAGAAGAAGAAGAAGAAAAGAGCAACTTCAGACTCCATCAGTCTGAAAATAGAGCAGTTTTTGTTTCATCCGACAGAGAGGGGTGTTGATAATTAGGCTCTGTGAGCTCGAGTGGGTACTGTTTCTGTGTGTGTGCTTGTACCCTGGCATGCATGCGTGTGTGCAAAGTCTTTCTGCCAGTACGTACTGGGAGCTTTGTAAATGCAGTGGTAATGGTTGACACTGTGTGACATCTATAAATGGCCCTTAAGTTCTCTTCTCAGCATTGTGACACACCCTCTCACTTTCTACTTTTCTCAAATACACACACGTAGCTACAGCACTGAGCAAATGATCTTCATATTCATGTTCCTCAATTTAATAATGATCAGCGGAAACACGCGACAAAGTCTCCTTGAGGGAGTGACACGGAGGGTAAAGATGCTCCAGGGTCCCATGCAGATTATTAATATCAGCAACCTGTAAGTGAGAAAAAGGAATGTTGCATTAGCTTATTAGATTGTCAGATTGGTAAAAAAGAGTATTTATTGATATAGAGGAGGAGTTTTTGAAAGAGTTTTCATTGTCATTTTGAAAATGATTATGAATGGAAAAGAAAAACAGAACAAATAAGAATTGTTGGTTAACAGTGCAGCAGTGTGGCATTACAGTAATAATCATTGTATATAGAATAAAATTGCATACATTAAAAAGTATAAAAGTACATTTACAGACTTATACACCTCTGACTCAACAGATAACATTATGATAACAAGGTTGGACTAAGCATGGTGGGGATGCAGGGGCCTAGGGGGGGGTCTGGCCCCGGAAAGGATGCAGGGCCTCAGAAAACAGTTCATTAGTGGTGATGATGATTCTTCTTGTGCTTATTTTTTTATTAACGATGGTATGCATCATTTTTCTCCTTCAACCTGTGGGAATCAACGAATAGTATCTGGTATCGCCCTCGTTTTTACCTACCAACAATCGACAGTACTCTCCCTCTCTCCACAATGTGTTACTGCTGTACTTAGCCATCCCATAAAGAGGCCTAGCAGCCATAAATGTAAAGAAATAAATCTAGTTTTTGCCAGTTCATGCAGTGTTGTCCACTCTAATCTTTGTTACGTACCATTTCTTCTGGTAGCAAAACTAGCTGCTTTGCTTTTAAGCTGCTTTCCATTAAGGGAAGACTGCAGAACTCTATCTTGACTAAATCTATTTCATGATCTTTGGAGCTGAGATGTTATGAAGACCACGAATATTTGACTTTGTACTATCACAGCCATAACACAGCACATGTCAGGGTTACCATTTTTATAAAAACAAAACATAAGTATCTTTTCTTGTTTGTCTGGATTTGATCTTTGTATTTGAGTGTCATTTCGAAATTTAAAAAAAATTTGGATGTTGATCCCTTGTGTCAGGGCTGTAGCGTTATGCATGACAATCCAGCCCACTCTCACTCTTCAGGTCAGTCTAACATATACCAAAGCAAAGTTGCACGCTTTTTATTACACTCTATTCATTTCTATGTGAAGTTACCCATTTTTGCTACATCTAAAAGGGAAATTGTAGTTTCTTCTTCGGTTGGCTTCAGGGCATAACTGATGTCACATCCCATCTAGTGGCACCAGGTGGTATATCAGGAAATAACAGACCCCCTTGAATATCTCCAACTTAACTATCATTATCATTATCATTTCATGGACAGCTTTATATCATTTCATGAGCATTTATTTTTCATTTTTGATGTTTCAAACATTTTTTCCCAGAAAGAGCACCTTTACTGTTACAGTCAAAGTGATTTAGTTGAACAAAGATACGAAAAGTTGAACAAAAAGGAGAAGACTCAGATACACGCTAATCTACACAGCTGTGATAACATTTTGTGTGAGGCGGTAACCAGGTGGTGAGATCTGATTGACGTGGTCATCGCAGCACAAAGTGAAGGGCTAATGTGTTGCATTTGAAAAAGGATCCCTAAGAAAATATTCCCGGCTACCAAAATAGGCTTGTAACCTTTCTATCACTCTCTGCCGCTCGCATAAACACACACTCTCAGCGGGGTCACAGTTCAGACAGCTGAATAACAACATTACAACTAATGGACTCTCATCTGTTTATGCATAAAGGTTTCCTCTCTCTTATTCTCTCTGTGAACAAGTGTAGTTTGTGTGTGCATGTGTGTGTGTGCGTGTGTGTGAGCGCACAGAAAGGAAAATTTTCAGTGGTTCTTTGCTGTGTCTCCGGGGACGCTGCAATGGCTGTGTTCAGAGTGCCTTGCTTCACAGACAGGTCTGTGTGAGGGAGAGCTGGTAGCTTTATTTCATTACAGGGAGGCACAGAGACCTGACTGTGGTGCCGTATCAGGATGCACATGATGCACTAAAAGCAAAGTTTGTGTGTAGGGTGTGTGCGTGCGGTTTTTAAATCTGCATGCAGGGTGTCTCCATTTCATTTAAATTTGCTTTTAAAAAATGATTGTAATATTGACTTTGGTGCTTTAAGCAAACTGTGTTGACTGAATAGTGGAAGAGAGGAGTTTATGGTTGATATTTTAGGTCTGTTTCTGTTGTCTAAATCTGCAAGCCACAGGAGCCGTCTAATGCCTGATGATGACAACATGAAATGTGCATGGGAACTGCAGAGCAAATAGATAAGCATGCATAAACTGTTCCTGACAGCTGGCCAATCATCTTTGTTGAAAAAGGCTTTTCCTTAATGACCTCACCAGAACTTAGCCACTGAGCAGCTTTCTGGAAATATGGCAACTCTGAGTTTTTGCTGCGGAAACTCATGTTTTATGAATAAATAATAATTAAATAAATGTACTAGATGCTTGTAAAACTTGTGGTTTTTAGATACAATCCATAAACATTGTTCAAATTATTAACAAGGCCGATTATTGTACAGAATTAGCATTTGCAAAAGTCAGTGTTCTCGGATTCACTATCGCTGAGACCTCTGCTAAACAAATGTGTTGCAGCTGCCTTGTTTCTTCCCTCATTATTGGGACCCCAAACACTGAATCACTCAGAGGCTGTGAGTCCAGTATACCAGCTGGGAATTTTCCCCTTTTAACTTGTTGACATCAGTAATCTCAGTTACAGTACCAGTCAAAGTTTGGACACATTTCCCGAATAGATTCAACGGGAAAGTGTCTCCAAACATTTGGCTGTTCATTTATATCCAAGGAAACAATGTTGCCTGGAAACTACAAATAGTTGAAGGGCCAGTTAAAACTGATGATAGTATTATTTAATAAAGAATATTTATGAAGAATTTTTTTAAATGAATGAATAAAATGGAATATGATCAAATTTCCCAGTTAGCAAAAGACATAGAGCCATAACACAGAGTTGGAACACATACACAAATATCAAAATGTTTGTACAGATATAGAATAACCTTACACATGCACACATTTGAAGCTGTTCACAAATTGTTAAATGGGTGTGCTTGCACAGCCTGATGCATGTAGAGTAGATTTGTGCACAGAATAGTTTGTTTGTGTGTGCATGTGGAGGTTTGAGACTCTCATAGTTGCACAAATACATGCTGATAAAAAGCTGTATCATCTGGGTTTTAAACAGGTTCACATCTTATTTTATTCCTTTACTGGCTGGTGAGAGCTCAGACAAGAGACAGGATGTAAGATGGATGTTGAATTAACTTTAATTAGTGGGAACCTTCCATAAAATTAAAAAAATTCAAAATAAAAATAAAAATTATATTACACAAAACAGATGCCCAGACTGATTTCTTTAAGGCATGTCGGTATTCACAAATCAGTCTGTCCACTTTCTGTCTTTCAGACACACCTGGATACACCTTGGCTTTAATACTTGTTGAGTAAGAATTATTCTTATTTCCTCAGAACATCCTTTTTGCTTGTGTTTTTCACTCAGATATATGGAAGCATAGAGCTGCCACCCACATTGTAAAGAAGGGACATTATTACATGAAAAACATGATAGTTTATTGTAAAAACATGAAACACATAACATTAAAATGTGTTAAACTTATTATAACATGATACGTTGTGGGGTGAAAATGCAGAATATAAACCACATGGAGTAAGAAAACAGCATGCAGAGGATGAGAGAAATGTTTCAATGACCAAATGGGATTAAGCTGTAATTCACACTAGGCTGAGACAAGAAGAGACTGGACAGTGTTGAAGCTTGAAGGGCGCTGTGATTATGTTGATGTTGCACATTTAAACCAGACAGGACTACATCTTCATGTCTGCAACTTCATCCTCCCAGTGGTGCACTGGTTTCAGGTGACAACTAGGCCATATAACCACTGGTACAATTTAACCAAAACACACACCCAGCCACACGCATCATCTCACTGCAGGCAGGCTGTTGAGGCACCACAACTGTCCCACATTCCTGCGTGTGCAACAATAAAACACAGAGAACCAAAATGAGCTGAAATGTTTCTGCTTGACGAGAATAAGCTCCATAAAAATTAGTTTTTAAAATTGTTATGACGTAATTAGTTTGACCTGTTTACAGTAAAACTATCACATTCTATTGTGATAAGGCTACAATTTTTTCAGCTGCTTGTGTTATGTAACTGGGGGCGCGGCAAAGCAATTTAAATCTAGAAGATAAAACTGTATGAAAACACAATCTTACGGCATCAGAGACAACGTGATGTAAAACTGACTTAAATGAAATGCAGTTGGTTCATTGTAGACCTGGGCTTAATGTAAAACGCGTAGACATCACCAGGCCATGTCTCACAGAGGAATGAGCCATCCAGCAGCGATGGATAAGGTGATACAGTCCTAACAAATTCGCATGAATGAGAATTATATATATTCTCTGAATCTGTCCCCACCCCTTTAAAATGGTGCAAAATGGTTTATTCCACATCTGCCCGTCATTTCATACAAGTTACGTAGCTATATGGATTGATTGGCCAGCCACGGGAGGCAGGAAAAAGTGATGCTTTACCCAAGAAAGGAAAATGAGGTTACTAAAGAAGAGAAGAAAAAAGGAAAGAGAGAGAGAAAAAACAAAGTGAGGAGGAGCACTTTCTTTCTCATATCTTTGAGAAGAGAAGTGAGGAACACCCAGAATTACAGTCTGAGATGATATGAGCTTCATGTTAGGATTCAGAGAGAGACAACACAAATTAATATCAGAAATTCAACATAATTGCCGACAATCATTTGACCTTAAGATTTCACTTACCTGGAGATAAAAAACTGTTCAAATTTATATTGATATTTTTGCCCTTTCCCTGTGATCAGTAATGACATATTTTTAGTGTCAATATATTCTTTATAAACTTGAGATTATGAATCTGAAAAGTTGAATAATTTTTACACATTTTGCCATAATTTTACAGAGGATTTGAATTAGTCAAATAAACAGAGGAGGAGAATATGCAAACTTCATGGCCACAATGAGTGATGAATGATTCAGAGTCTAATTATTATATCACCTGTTGGTGCATTAAATTCAGGTTTAATGACTTATAAAATCTTGAAAAAGGGCTGTCTAATAATGATTACTTGATTACTTAATGTGTCACATTAACAAGAAAAAGATCTCAGTACCTCACATTAGAAAGCTCCTCAGCCTTCATGTTATTAGATCTGTAAGTGCATACAGGAGGTTCAGTATAAATCATGACTAAGGAATTTATTTCAGCACCAATTCTTAAACAAAACATTTATCTGAACAGATTTCCAGCGGATGAAGATAAAGACAAGTGAAGTCAGTTTGCTTCTCAAAGTGAATTTCCAAATAGATCAAAATAATATAGCCTGTCTGCATTTCCCAAAACAACCATTCAAAGTTTTCCAACTTGAATCCGTATTAATTTATACATCTGATTAGATCAAAAGAATTCTCTATTTGTGTGTCTGCCTTTTTGTTGAAAGCACACAGAGGAGGATAATATTTTTTATTTCCAAAATCTATTTCAACAATATTATAAATATTATTTTGTGTTTCAGTTTTAATATCTGGAAGCATCAGCAAGTGGGCCTAGCACAGTGAAGCAGATAAAACATAATAATGGCCATTTCATAAACACAGCAGGTGAGTAGGGGTCCTGTGTCCTCATGTCTACCAACCCTGGTTTGAGAAAAAGTCGATTAAAAGAAACATTATGAAGCATAATTTGACTTTAAGGTTTTTTTGTACATATAACAAAGAACACTGATTCCAAATAGAGTGTGTATCTCATGGCTTGGGACTGATGCTACAGGATATCAATGTTTTACATTTGAGGCCATGAATTCAAAATTGTATCAAATTCCACATAAGTTTGATAAAGCAGCAGCGCATGACCTCAAGCATGATATTCAGTCAACAGCCCTTCTGAATAGTAGAAAAACTCAAGCTATCCTCTGATTTCACTCAGATTTAATGTTGAAATTTGAACTGAAAAAAGAAATAAAAAAAATAATTTGGGCTTAAGAAGATAACGATATGCCAGAAAAACAAAATTACCCAAGATGTGCTCAGCAAAAACGACATGTGTAGCCAAAAACAGATAGAGAATCCCTTCATGATGCTATTTTTATCGCCTCCGCTTGGCCTCTGAACGATCCATCCTCAGATGGGAAGGGTTCAGGGATTTGGGGGGCTTGTTTCCCTGGGCACCAGTGAGCCGTTAGGAAAGACAGGTGAACATGTCATGAGATGTGATGCTGGCATGTCATCTAAAACCAGGAATGCAGGAAACTGGCTTTGATTGCTTATCAGCTCATTTGTCCACTATTTTTACAACGCCACACCTGGAAGTTTTTTTTTTTCCACAGAAACCCCATCATGTCTAAGTTTACTGTAACAGCTCCCATGCACAGAGACCTATCTGTGTTTAATGGCCTGACATTTATTTCAAGCCCTCCTTCTCCGCTGCAAAAAGCTTCGCTGCTGTTTGGAGCAGAAATACTTAGCTTTTCTCTGTGGCATGCGCAGTCATTCAGGCTGTTACTAATGTGAGATGACAGGTAAACTTGTGAGTCGCGCCCCCATACCAGAGCCCACTGCCGAGACTGTGTGAGGGAGTGTGTTTGCGGCGCTGTGGGGGGAGTGCAGCCAGCAGTGCGTCCAAGCAGTAATCAGGTCATAAACTCCATCAGGTTCTGTTTTCTCTGGAATACTTTTGGAAGGAGGAAGGCGGCAGTAAAAGTCCGGTTAGCTCTGTCAGCTCTCCTTCAGGTGGACGGAGTCAGGCCAGAGGAGTGATTGGAACATAAAACACGGGGGAAGTCAAACAGGTTGGCAGTGAGAGTAAGAGCAGCAGGACACAGCAAATATATAGCTTCTTTGGGGTTTGAAAGTATTTGTAAAAATGTTTTATAGAATGTTACAGCCGTCTGCGTTGGCAGATGGTCGGAGTTCGACACATGTGGCGATAAATAAAAATTATTAGGCCGAGTGTGTGTGAGGCGCTCCTGTGCTCCGGTCGCAGCCCTGCGTTATCTCAGTCATCACTTGTCTCTAGTTTGTCAGTCGCAGCAGACACATGTGGCGAACGGAAACACACACTCTGCAGACTTTAAAGGGTCATCCTGAGGAGGGGGGGGGGTGTGCAGAAAGAGGCGTCTGATGATAAGTTAATGCCGTGTGTGCATGTATGTGTGTATGTGCATTATGCTGCGATGCAAATGTTCAGCTCGCTCAGGTTAGGCGGTGGTCACAGCAACTGTTGTGGTAAAAATGGTTTAATTAGGCAGTTCATCACACTCACATTCAGCTCTTTTGTGTTCATGTGTCAGGTTAGATGTGTGTGTCCACATGTCCTGGCTGCTCTCTAATTGTAACTGGATCCTATGATGAAGCTTTTCAGGGCTTCCTGTTGTGACTTCCAGCTCCTGTCGGAGTTCGAACACCTACACAGAAACTAAAATAAGAGACGAATCCAAAGTTCATGGCAGGAGCAGCAGTGTTTCAGCCCATATTAATGTCAAATCAGCTCAAATTTTTACGCTTCACTGCTGTGCAGTCATTTTGAAATCATGGCTAAACGACGATTTAGGAAGCGCTGGGCCTTATTATCATCGTAGTTTGACCATCATTATGTAGAATAACAATGCACTCACTCAGCTGATAAATGTTAATCCAATATTTTATATAAATAAGTAATTTTGACCTTTTTTGTCCTTTTTTCTCACCAATAAAATTCAAGTGTTTTGATACAAAACCTGATTTTCAAATTCTGTTGCATCCTGATTTTACCACAAGAGTACCCTCCTGCAGTTAAAATGGCCGCCTAGGGCGTCGCCATAAATCCAATCCATACCGGAAGTCTCAACCGGAAGTTAGAGGCAATCAACACGGGAAGTCCGATCTAACACATGCATGTAGCAATAAATAAAATAAATAAAGCACATGCGTCGTCGCTCCTTGCTAAACTAAATAAAGGCATGAATAAATATTTGTACCAATAAAAGCTTGTACCTTATCCAAGTTTATAAGCTACAAGTAGTGGTTTAGTTGTCAGATATTATCATGGCATTTCTCTGGTTTAAACATCCTTTCTATTTATAGCAATTTTTTAATATTACAACACCAGTGCATGTATGTGGATTAAAATAAATCAAACAGGGAAATAATTGTAGTCAAGTTTATTACTCGTATTCCCATGATAATTAATAAATGACATTTAATAAAAACATGTACACCCTTATTTATCTCCAATGTGCGTCAGTAATCCATTACTAACACAAGTTATTTCAATACAAAGAAAACAAAAAAAGATATGGATGTTGATGTCTTACAATATACTGTATCAGACTCTACGTTTAATGTGTTATAGCCTTGGCTATTAAACTTGAGATTAGAACATTTTCAACAAGATGATTTACTATAA
>JAVQJG010035158.1:0-12836 GCA_036024015.1 Craterocephalus amniculus
AGGCCAGCAACCTTCCCGCACCGCTTCTCACCCTCGGCTGCCGTGTCTCAGTCTGTGCCCTTCCTCCCTCCTGCTGCCTGCACACCGGCTCAAATAGTGTCCTTAATTGGCAGGGGAGGAGTCCTTTCACAGGTGCTGCCAATCAGTTAATTAAAACTCCAACTAGCTTGGAATAAAAACAAGTTAAAACATGCAAGTAAAAATGAATAAAAACCCACTAACACCACGCTAAAACCAAGCTAGTGGAACACAGTCCAGTTCTGGCAGCACCTGCTCTTTCACCTTGTGACATATACATGTAGTATTAATCCCTACTTGATAAATTTGTCCGGTACCAAACAGCAGCCAGACAATCATTCTGCTGCTAAGATGCTCAACAAGACAGGTGAAAAAAAAAAATTGTTTTGTGTATCGAATCGTGGGTCAAATATCCTGATACGAATCGAATCGTGAGTTGAAGTATCGTTACAGCCCTCCTACCCATATATTTCAATATATTTTTAAAGTGTTATCATTTGGCATTATGCTGTTTACATTTTATAACATAAGCAACATAATATGCATACCGCAGTTAGTTTAATTTTTGGTCAGGGGAACCACTAATTATTATTGTGTATATAATGGTCTTGTGCCCTCTGCTTATTTCGTCTCCTCGTAGCTGCAGTTACTGCAAACGTCACAACAGAGTTAAAAGACCCCCGTGGACCTATTGAGCATGTTGTCATGCTCATTGTGTCGCAGCACAGGGACTGAATGGGTTGCCACGAGGCTGTAGAGCCTTTATACCCCTTCACCTTTGACCTGTACCTCAGCTCACTTTATGTGTATTTGTTGTGTGGAACGAGCAGACTGCTCAGCTGTCCTACCCTCCGTCTGTCTGCCACCACCCTCTTAAACACGTAGACACAAAGCACACACTCCAGATGCTCGCATGCCAATACAAAGGCACGCATGGATGTTTGCATACCAATACATGCAATCAAACAGGCATAATTTATAATTTATTCCAGAGGAAAAACCTGAATGCAACACCGTCACAGTTTGGCTCCAAATGTGTCACTTTAGATACGTTTGACTTGCATCTTGGCAACATTGGACTAATTATATGTTCGTATCAGTGGAGGAATGGCGTACCTAAACACACACTATAGATCCATCTGCTGGGTCATGGCCCCTTAATGGTTCAGCCAATCACAGAAGCAGCTAGCTGAGAAAGCACCAATCACAACAGAGAGATGGGGATAAAGAGCATAGCAACAATAGAGGCACACGCTGGCTCTGCAGACAGTCTGCTAAGAGAAACAACAAAGCATTACTAAGGAATTTTGCTCTCATGGATGTTCAGACACCCAACACAGATGCACAAGAGGATTTCATTCAGTCGAAGTGAAGCCTTCACTGAAACAGTGATGGACTCGCATTCACACACTGACTTCAATGTGTTTGATGAATCCACCAATGACGGAAAATCCATCCTTTTACATCAGTAGAATCCCACAGACACCAGCCAGTAGTGGTGCTAGATGACGTCACCCTTTCCCACAGTCCTCTGCTGTAAGGGGGCAGTGTTTTACCCGCTGCGGCCTGAGGAGGGCGATATGAGTCCCTGCTATGTTGGACATGCTTTGAGCTTCAGCCTCCTACAAATACTACATCATCTCAGCCACGGCCCCGTCATGTTGTCATGTGACTGTAGATTTGCTACCGACTGTGTCTGGCACACAAAGAGCGTATAGACAGCTGCTCATCGGTCACTAACATGCACATCTCATGTTCATTAGCTTTTATCAGGGTAGCATCTGTGATGAGAAAGGAAGTGGCACATACCTCTACAAAGCCACAGATTACCTCGTAACCTCACATGTTTGTTTAATTCCTCCCTCTCTTTTTTCTTGTTATTTTCCCCCCTTTTATGAGGCCAACAGTTTATACTGTACACAGAGCTTTCTTTCCTTCTTCAGGTAGTCATTATTTGGTCTCCTGGAGTGTAATGTGTTAAGGTGATCTTTGCACTACACAGACTACAGTTCCACTGATCACCTTACAGTGTAGGTACACAGTCTTTCATCATTTTCCCAGTGCTGCAGCCACCCACTTTCATGCCAAGTGCATGGGTCATTTAGTCAACATCAGAGGTAGTAATAGTTTAGGACATTCATGCTTAGATTAGATGCAACATGAACTGAAGCGGTTTCTGTGCTGCAGTTTAACAAAGCTGGAGTCATATTTGAAGGATCAGAGAGGCAGAGTTATCCAGACTTTCAGTCCCATGTGCGAGCGAGATCCAGAACTGCTTGGTGTTAAATTTCACCAGTAGCATTATTCTCTTAAGCTTTAGAGAGCTTCGTCCGGAGACATGTGATATATTTAACCACTGATTTAACAGGCTGAGTATTAAGGGAGTTTCTCTGACATTTTGGGTTGCCATCTCATCAAATTTTCTTGGTCTTCTTGTTACACTACATGGTAGGAAAGAAGTGCCTGTCATTTTTTAATGACCACCTGTTGGAGATTCTGTCTTCCAGCACAATTCACACCTTAAAGGGTTCAAAACAGGCACAAAAACAGGATTATACATACATATTGGCTTATAAGTCTTCACATTGTCAAACATTTCTGACATGTTTTGGAGCAGATAGCAAAGTGCTGATCCCTTCTCCAGTCATTTCTGAAACAGCTGGAAAAGCTCTGCGTCTGGAACGGATTAAAATTCTGTCACTTTCCGAAACATATACGGTTCAGTTCTTAAAGCCATTTTGAAGTATTTATTGAACTGGTTCTCCTTTTGGCAGCAGTGAAGAAAATAATTTAACATGATTGTTTACAACAACAGATAGTAAATTTAAAGAAGAGGTTGAATTCTTTTCATGTGAGCGAAGAAATCTTATGCAATCATTTAAACCTTTTAACATTATCTTTAATTTGTTGCTTTAATGTTTCATCATTTCAAGGACAGAAGCTCTCACCACTATTGTAAACATATGCTATAAAATTACAGGGGTCATGCATAGAGACCTGTGGTAACTTTGGAATTATCGGATGGTTAAAAAGGCCAAAAAGATTAACAGATTTTACACTCAGGTCACTGTTTTCTTTTGAGTAGAACAGATATTCTACCTCTCTTCTTCCCTCCGCTATCAGACTAATCAACTCAGATTGGTCAAACTCACTTATTTCTGTTTGGCACTTGTTACTTTTCTTGTCATATTTTAGTTGTTTACCATTTCCTTTGTAGGGATGTTTTTTTTATTATATGAGGACCTTGTCGTCAGGCATGTTCATAACATGCTACATGTAGGAACATAGACCAGAGTATGTGAGAAAATGTGTTCATATAAGCTGCAGATGAATTTCCTTTCCGGGAAAAATATTTTTTTTTAAATCTGAATCTTTTTTTTGCCCTAACACTGGTAAGAATTTGAGTTTGTTTAATGCTATTTGTGTGGTCAGTCATCATCCTGAGGCCTGAGTTCATACATTCAAGAGTTCCGATTTTTTGTTTATACAGTGGTGCCTCAACACTGAGTCATCTCAGGGTACTTTCTGAAGTTGAGATCTTACTTTATTATTGAGAACCACATAAACCATAACCTACATGGTAAGTAGAGGATTTGCACCTCCCAACCCGCCCCCCCCTCTCTCTTTCCTCCCTCTCTAATCTTCAGGTTTCTGTCTAAATCCATATTTTTCCCATGCTGGCTCCTCTGATCGTCCTGCCTCCTCCTCTGTACCTTCTCTTGAGAGGGAGAGAAGGAGGATAAGAGAAGAGGAGTCCACTTGACAGCCTTTGAAGAGCTTTTCTCTGCGGGTTTGAATTTGTAGGACAAGTTTCAGAGCGCACATATACATGTAATAAAGCCCACACTGACACACACTCCTGCTTTTTGGGTCATTTTCATAATCCTAATCAGTACGTTTATGAAGAAAAGAGTCCTGAGAGGGACAAAAAATATACAATGAGACAAATTGTTGGTGTTTATGATGAAGTTTCTGTGTCATTTAAAAGTTTGGAAGATGATAGTTTGATTCCTCAGCTGTGAAACCGATCCGGCTCCTACGAAAGCTTCAGTCCTGAATCTGCAAATCTTCCTTTTCTTCTTCCGTAGACTCAATTCTGTCTTTGTCACAACTAGTTCTGGAGACCTGCTCGGTAATTGTGTTTTTGTGTGTGTGTGTGATTGTGTTTTTTGCCCATCTGAATCATGTGACCAGTCCTGGGTTTTTGTCTTATCATGCCTTATTTGCATGTGTGTTTGAATGGGTTCACAGAATTTATCTTTTTTTTTTTTATAAACCTAACAAATTTGCCCTGCACTGATGTATTATTTGCTTGGAGTGAAGAGATCTGGACATATGCATAAAATAAGAGCAAACACACAAACACAATCTCCAACTGACCTATATAATACAAAATGGCTGCTGCTGCACAGCTGTCTTCCTATGCAGGAGAGTAAAGAGTGGTAAATGATGGAAGGAGAGAATAAGAGATGAGGCTGCTGAAGTGTGTGGGAGGATGAGGAGAGGACATAAAAGTAAGCAGGTAGAAGAATCAGAACAGCAGCATCCTCAGGGCATAATCTGTCACACATGATCTGTTTCTCTGCGTCGCCATGCCTCTCATCTCCTTTCTGCTTCCTCTCTGCCTCATGATGAATTTTACGACTTATTTCTGTCACCTTCTTGTGATTCTTCACAGCTTATTCCTCCTCTGACTCAGTCTCTCCATCCATGTTCGTCTCAGTTTCATTCATCCCTTAGTCTTTAATCTTCCCACAGTATGAATCATCCTGCTCTCCATGGTGCCTCACCCTCTCTTACTCCCTCCTTCCCTTGCTTTTGCACACACACACACCGTCTACATTCTTCATCTCATCAGTCTTTACCAAATATACCTTGCATTATGTTTGCTTTCTTCATCCTTTACCCGCTTAATCAAGATCACGTTGACTCTAATCTGACAGTAGCAATGAGTTGCTCCAGATATTATACTAATCCACATACATGCACAGCCTCACCACCCATCCATTAGTGGCAGAGCATGCACATGTTTGCAGGAAAGAAAGGGGCATCATATACAGTATGTGGTTATTATACAGCATCGAGACATTTTTGGCATGTGATGTGTGACATTTTGTTGTGTGTGCAGCATCTTGGCTGTTGTGTTATCTAATGAAAGCTTTATATTTGTTGTAAACATTGTATAAAAATATACAGTTCCTGATGTGGTGAGGTAACTGACTTGGGTTGTTTTTCTTTAATGTCCTTCCTGCATGTCACTGATAAATCTGCATGGGGTGATTTATCATACACTTTTCCTGTGCTTCACTTTGTTTTATTTTTGTTTTTCTCAGCCAACCACAGACGAGCTGGTCATGCAGTGACCAACATCTTGGCCAAAGAGCTGATGCAAGAAGGAGCGACTTCATCCAGTAAAGTAAAAACAAAATCTGAGAAGGAGGAACCAAAACCAGAAGGAGCAGAGTCCTTAGAGGAGTTACTGGATGCTGCTCCCTTTCGGTCTAATTAGGCTTCCAGGTAGAAAGGTTTTAACCACAGATTTATTTGCTTAAGCATTCCAGGGGCCAATATCACATTGACTGTAGTTTGCTGCGGCTTTCCATCCCTCTTCTTAAAAGGACCTACTTTTAGGATAGCGCTGAATGTGGAATGACTGGAAGAGGCAGAGCCAGAGGGTGGCCCTCAGGCTCAACCACTGCATTTCTTCCAGCAACTTTTGGAGCTTTGCCAATATCATAAGGATTTAATTGCTTTCCTTCATCATATGCTCAGAAATGTTCTCTTTTTTTATGTTGCTGTTTCTCTTTTTCGTTTTGTTTTACTCATCACTCAAAGGGGACCATTCCAAAGAATTACTCAGGAAAGAGCCCCCCTTGCTTTTTGTAGTCATTCCTAAACTTAGAATAGGAATGTGGAGTAAATAGCACATCCCACAGGTGGTTCGGAGAGCTGCTGGGATCTTCCAACCATTACCACTCTGCTCTCCACTCTTCTGTTTTTGTTTTTAAACAATGAAAAATGTTGCTTTGTAATGTTGCGGTTTGCGATCATTTTGCTGTAAACATGGAAAAAAGTGCCAATCAACAGAAGACCAGTCGTATCATTTCACATGTAGGTGGTTGTAGTTTACACCGGACTGACTTGTGGGCCACCTTATCCACAGCACTCATCACCTAGATTGAGATTTTTTCTGTTTGTTTTTTTTGGTTTGTTTCTTTTTTCTTTTTTCGAGGGGTTGTTTTTACATCGAAGGGATTTAGCACACTGGTGCACAAGTTAGATTTTATATAAAAACCGGGATCGTTTATACTGGCTCGTTTAAGTTGTGTTATTGAACCTCAGCAGCTGTATCAGGAAAACACACTTTCATTCATGAGCATGATTATTCACATACTCTCTGCTGTGAAGTTAAGTCAGATAGCAGAGTCAAACCCCCCATGTTTCAAGGGTGTTTCCATACAAATATTCTGCATCCTGGCTGGTAGTTTACATGCCTGTGTGTTTTTATGTATGAGAAAGTCTAAGTGTGAAATTAGCTGCCTATATTTAGTTTTCTCCACACGATCAACTGCCTACATGTAGGTTAGAGTGTGTATGGCCATCTGTAATTACTGTATGGTACCGAGCATGCTGTCATAAATGATAGCGTTGCGGTGTTTTTGCCGAGAATATAGCACACTGGAAAACAGCCCAGAAACTGCTGAGAGACGTATGTGTGTTTGTTCACTTGTCAGTCCTCGAGTGTGTGTGTTCACCCACTCTCCTTCCCACTGAACTAGTCTCTGGATGTCTGGCCCTGATTCTATTTGTATTTCTCAGCCATCAGTGTGCATGTTGCCATGATGATGCGGTGCTGTATCTGACTGGAAGCCTGCGAGGTGATGTCAGTTGCTCCATGCGAGATTTACTTCTATGCAAATCCAATACTGTAGTGTGCATCCAGCCCCAATACCCAAATGTTCTCTGGACATACAAACCATCATTTCTTCATATGGCAGGTGATTAAATGTCAGAACAGTGCTGATGTTCACACCAACATTAATAGAAATGAATGTTCTTTGAGGAAATGGCACTTAAAAATCATCATATTCAACCTCTGAGCGCTGGATGTACAGAAATGAAAGTGCTGATGCTTCATTTTAATTTAGAAACACTTAGACTAAGTAAAAGTAATGTTTAAAGTTGCTGCACCTGCATAAAACATGCCCCCTCTGCATTTACCAGACATGATTATTGCTGTTTTTGTTGTTTTGTGTTGTTGTTTTTTTGGTCTGCGATATCTTCCCGTATTCAGGTTGCCACCACCCAGTGATTGTATGAGTCAGATTGACAGACAGTGATGCTGGGAAGTGTATCAAAGTATCACTGGAATATTTGTCCTGATTTTTGAGTTAATCCTTTTGTTCAGTAATTGTTTTTCCTTTTTTAAGAGATTGTTTTTCTATGTGAATTTTTATGATTATTTTATTGTATTTGAATGGAGATTTTTTTTCTTCCAGAGATTGCTTTATGAATACAGAATTATGCACGCAGCCATTCTGTTTGTTACACTGAACCATTAAAATGTCTTAAGGAATTGCTTGATGTGATTGTGTATTTATTTGTTCTTAATAAGGGGGGAGGGGAGATTTGTTTTTAGTTTCCCAAAGTATTTGAAGCACTCTACCCATCGTCTCTGCTCTTTAATTCTCACATAAACACAGTGTCCAGTAAAAAACCAGTCACTCACTGCACTCGGTGATTCTGCTTTTATAGCCAAAAAGCAGCAGAAAAATGAATAAACAGTTGAGATGGTTATTTTTACAGAAAAATCCCAGGATTTTCCATGGCTTCAGTTTCCACAGACATTTTCCAACTCTGATTTCCAGCATTCAGCATGATACTTCCTCTGCGTGTGTGTGTGTGTAAGCAAGCACCCACAAAGCTGTGTGTTTTTCATTTCTGTCTTTTTTTCCTTTTCAGCTGTGACTTGCTTTAAATCACTAATTTGCTTCTGCATGTTTTTCCCTTAAAGGATTTTCTAACATTGACTGATGTTAGTTGTGTTAAACACAAAACAGTTTTAGTAACCTGGTCTCAACTTTCCATTTCATTTATTTTTCAATAAATGTTGAAGTAAAGTTTCAGTGAAATCAGAATATTGAGATTTAGATGTAATTGGTACTTAATTATTTTTTTGTACTATTTTGCTCCTGTATCACTGACTTAAGATGCTTTACACACAGTAGTACCCCACTATCAACCTGATTAAGCCCTAAGGTGCATGTCCTTCTGTGTTTAGTATAAATGGGCCTTAACGTTACCATTACAAATTTATCTGCCGAAGTGATCTACTCATCACTCGAACCTGAGAAACATCTTCTAGGTAAGCAAAAATAGCATTATACTATTTGAACTATGCCGATCTTTGTTTTGTGTTGCTGACAGGCATGTATCCTTATCACAAATTAAACTCCTCTTTGAGTTGTCATGGCATCTGGTATCTGACTGCTGCTGCCTTACTATGCATTCCTTTGTTCACACAGTTGCCAGGTCTGTTGATTAAAAGTACGTTTGGGCTACTATTTTAGAAGGCAGTTGCTTGTTTTCAATGATCAAGCATGGCTAACTAATTTATCAGACTATGTTCTTTCATACACAAATGAGCATATGACGGGAGGAGCTGATGTGAACTAATAATAAAACATTTAATTGTCTTTTATTTTAACATGTCTTGAATTATGTAAAATAAGATGTATTGTTGGAAAGGACGATGGAGATGTACTTATATGAAATCTAATGCTTCACTGTCCACTATACTGCTGAGATTTATTAGTGGAATAAATACCAAAAATATCACTGTGACATGGACAATGTGGTTGGTTGGCTGTTTCAGTCTGTTTGCAGGCTTCTTCACTGGTACAGGTTTACTGCCTTCACACCTTTGCTTTTAACGTATGTCCAAACACAACTCATGATCATCTGTCTTTTTCTTTGCTTTAGGAAGAAAGCATTCATGTACTCTGCTCCCTTTACTTAGAGCTTCAGGTCATTGTTGGCCTTCCTACATTCAACCTCTTATCACAGACATGCAGATGAGAAAAATAGGATCTTACGGGTGCTTTGCTGGATGATGTACTTTGACCTAGTGAATGGTCTTTGTTATTGTTTTAATGTCTCAAAAGTGTTTTGATATGTGTAACAACCTTTGTGTTCATTTGTGTTTTTGCTGCCATGTAGGCCATGCTGTGCTTATATAAGAGATCATTTGAGCTCATGCATCTGCCTAATAAAACAGGTTAAATAAAAACAAAAAAGATCATTAATGCTGTACTCCACTACTTAATCAGCTGTACTCCAGAAGTACAGCCAACTTTTCTCTAACTAGTTACTGAGATTATACAATAACAAAGCAATAACCAAGCTCGCTGTGTAAAGTTAAGGATCCAATTAAAGAAAGCAGCTACACAATACTAACTATACATCACAGCTTCTTATCTTTTTGTAGTCTGCTCTGATTTAGCTGGCTGCTCTACTCTGAAGGTTACTTTCTTTGAACATCTTTCCTTCCACATCTAAATAATTCAGAGACCGGATATTCCTGTTGGCTGAAACCAATATATCTGCTTTAAGCATGGAATGTAGAGAGGCATCAATCTTTTCCTGCATTTACAGGTGGTACTGATCATTTAAATCGACCCGAGAATGTGAACCATGTTTTATTGCTTTCTTAACAGAAAAGTCTGTCTTTACTAGTGACTGTTATAAACTGCCAATTCATTGAAGCCAAACTGTCATGAATGTTTATTAGGCTATAAATCTGAAGAGAAAACTGAACAGGGCTGCAGTGACTCAAAGAGAATTTATTTAATAACTTTAAGCTTTGAGTTAATCATAACTTGTGATCACTTTCAAAGAGGATTCATCTTCATGCAAGGAAATGTAAGGAGGAAAAACACAACAAGCCCTGCCTTCCATTGTAAATGGAGCATCTGCTCTTGCTACATCAGTCTCTCTGAAAATAATGAGTTCTGTTTTTAGAAGTCATTTCATGTCAAACGCCTGGAGACCTGGACTCCATTCTCTCACCGCTCTCCTGCATGCAGTGAATGAAGGCTTCTGCTGTTCAGTGAACCTGAGCTGATACTGCCGTCCTTTCACCTCATTAGATGGACCTGTTCTTTTAACCAAAAAACCACAGCTTCCTTTCATCATTTACAACCTTCCGTTAGGCTCACACACATGTAGACCACTCGACAGAAATGACTCTGGCTCAACACTAAAGAAGATAGTAAATCAAAATGTTTTTGTGTGATTTCTGTGTATCCGTGTGTGTGTGTGGCTTTGCCATTCTTGTGTCTCTTTGAGCACATCTGATCCCAATCAAAGTGAACTGACATGGCCAGTCCTGCTTTTCAGTCTTAATGTGCTCCTAATATGTCATCTAAGACCTGTTGAATCTTCTAGTCTGACAGTGATAACGGCACTTAAGCAAATTTTCTTTGAGTTAAATTTCAAATTGTGACTGCACTTTATTTATTTATTTATTTACATGTAGCTGCATATTACATTTACAGCTTCAAGCTCAGCAGGGCTGTCTTGCACACAAGCCACTGTGTTTTAAGTGAATGATTCCTTCATTTATGGGACAACTTTCAAGCACAACTGCAACAAGTGCTTCACACAAAAGAAAACAGTTTTGTCCATTTGAACACTGTCTGTCCATGTAGCACCATGTTTGTACATACTGTAAGCTCAGAGGATATACTTCATCGGCAGAAAGGATTATCGAGTATTCAGCCTGATCTCAAAGAAATACATGGCGTAAACACAATGTTATTTCGATACCCCCCACATATTTACATGTTGATGGCGCAAAGTTGTTTGAAATTACGTGCTGGGTCGATGAAAATGAGGGCAATGTAAAGTCAGCAGGGAATTTTTTTGGCATGTCCGCACGACTTTCCTGGTTAGTGTTACGTTTTCTAACACAGAAAAAAATGTTTTATTATTTCCTCTTTGATTTCAAAGCATTTTATGTGGGCAGGCTGTTCTCACTATGGGTTCATATGACTTCTTGCATATCTCACACATATCCGATAAAATCCTGAGCACATCAAGGCTGAAATATCAATTGTGGGGCTCTGAGGGTCTGCAAGACCTTTATGGCTCTAAAACGACAAAGCATATCCCTACAAGTCTGTGTCTTGACAATTTAAACTGCATGACGACTAAATAAAATGTTAAGTGAGTTGTGATAAGAGAGGTTAAAGAGAATATCAGTCATTGATTAGCTTTTGAATGCAGCTACAGATGAAGTGCTCTTTGCTATATCACACACTAAATTTACAATAATTCCACACTAAATAAAAGGAACATGATGGGCTCTGAAGAACACATTTTGGACAGAAAATGGAAGCTCAGGGCAGGACTCTGAGATTGAAATGCACATGAAAGAAGCTGGAAGACTGAATCACGATGGGAGGAGACATTGGCCATGATGAAGTGATTAACTGACAAACAAAAGCCAAGGTCTCTGGATTAAAAAGCTGCAGACTTTGTTCCCACTGACAGCCTTGTGTGAGCTGCAGAAAACAGGCCTGGACTCTGTGTGTCTGATCTGAACTTAAGCCTGCTGTGTACACTTCCGCTTTTTTGTATTTTATTTGACTCATTTGCATACTTAAGTAGATGTTGCCTTCAGGTGTGTTGTCCTGGCGGTGTGTCTGGATGTTTGCTTGTATTGTGCTCCAAATGTGTCTGTGTAAACCTCAGCGCACATCCTGTTTGTTTCAGCCGCACTGAGCTAGAAAAACACTGGCTACCAAACTGTAGTTAACATTTTATAGCAACAATAGCAGAAGAAATAGTTAATAATAATAATAAATTTGAATGGGTTGCAACAAGCCGCACACACTCCATTTATCACCAAATGTCACGGTTTTATTTATTTTATTTTATTTAACAAACTTAGAAAGCAGAGTCAAGAGTCATCTAGGTGACCATCAGCCAATAAAAGCAGCTAGGATTATGTCTGCTACTAAGGGATGACTCAACATAGTAGAAGAAACAGAATTTGACCATTGAGGAAATAACTGTGATGACCAAAGCAGGCCACATTGTGAAAACCCTCTGGTGAGTTAGCTGTGGGTTGAATGTTTTTTTTAGAAGGAACTGAGTGTGCTATCTTCCTCTGAAAACACATAACCTGCCTCATGTAGGAACTGTTTTGTTTTATGTGGAAGATGTGAATGGAATTGTGTTTTTCCACTATATGGTTAATATGTGATTGTTTGTTATGTAACATGGTAAGTGTGGCATTGACAAGGAGGCCTCTGCCAGGGATTGAACCAACAACCTCCCAGGTGAGAGTCATGCACACTGACCTGTCAGCCAAAGGAATGTCCCTGTGGTCAGTTGGAGGCATTATGAAAGGACTGTTAACCATCAGACAGTTTAGGAACGTGAGGTTAATCTGTATGCATTTGAATGTTCGTAATGTACAGTATATTGTTTTGTTTTCATGTCAATGGAAGGAAGAAAATAGCTGTAAATGTTTATCTTTAAATCTATTCTAATTCTCACCCCTTGGTGAGTGCGGTCCGGTCCCTGTATGACCGGAGTCAGAGTCTGGTCCGCATTTCCGGCAATACATCTGAGTCGTTTCCGGTGAGGGTTGGACTCCGCCAAGGCTGCCACTTGTCGCAGATTCTGTTCATAACTTTTATGGACAGAATTTCTAGGCACAGCCGAGGTGTTGAGGGGATCCGGCTCGGCGGCCTCAGGATTGGGTCTCTGCTTTTTGCGGATGATGTGGTTCTGTTGGCTTCGTCGGGCCG
>JAVQJG010035178.1:0-13009 GCA_036024015.1 Craterocephalus amniculus
TTTCAGTTGATTTGTAATGAATACACAATGTATGACATTTCATGTTTTTTAATTGCATTACAGGAAATAAAGAACTTTATCACAATATTCTAATTTTCTGAGACAGACCTGTACACATACATGCAAAATGTGTGTGCTGCTTCTTGGCTTGGTCCTCACTGTGATCCTGGTGGAGCTGTGCTGGTATAAGTGAATGAGTGGTCAGAGCAATGTGGTTAGATAGAGAGTAAATTGGATGATAGATGAGTCTCTGCCCAACTGACGGGCTCCTTTTAAAGTAAATTCTGAGGCTCTATCGACCTGCTGCTGATTGTCTTCTCTCTCTCTCTCTCTCTCTCTCTCTCTCTCCACATTCTATCACTTTTTCATCTCTCCCAGTCTGCTTGATTTTTTCACACCTTATTTTCTCCATCCCTTCCTCCCCAACATCAGCCTCTTTGCCTCTCCCCCTCCCCTATTCTTCTTTTCCCCCTTATCTGTGGCCCAGTGCAGCCATATCTCCCATTCTGTTTGGCTCTTCATGGTATCATTTATGCTCACTGTGTGTGTTTCTATCACTTTCATTCCCTATGTCTTATGTCTTAGTCTTCTATCCTTGTCCAGTTCTCGTGGTCTCACAGTCTCTTGTGTCTCTCTCACAGGCAGTTAATGGAGAACAAAATCACCACAATTGAAAGAGGAGCTTTCCAGGACCTGAAGGAGCTGGAGAGACTGTAAGTGAAACTGTTGAGCTGACTCAGGAGCTATTTTATCCTTAATCGCTTCAGAAAGTATTACAGTACAGATCTGTCAAGAAAACACATTTTCATTTAAGGATATAGAATGCACAGAGGAACAAGTGTACAATATTTGTGAGGGTAATGGGCCACAGTAAGCTTTAACCCTTTGTTAGGTATTGTCAGAATGTGGATAGCAACATTGTGCCATGAACATTGTTCTTCAAAAAGATATTCCTTTATTAAGAGTATTTAAAGGTCATGCCCCACCTTTAAGATTCTTGACGAGTCATGCTGTGGAAAATGTCACATGATCGGCCTGCAACATAGATTTCAAGGATGTCACCTTATGCTCAGTAAATTGAAGGACTGTGTGCTAGTTTTAGGCTAGAAAAGGTGCAAATAGAGGTATGTAATCTCATTTAAGAACCCCACTCAGTGTGTTTCATCTACAAGAGCATTTGTTAATGCCTGTTGATTTTTTTAATCAGTTTGTTTGTAGATATGAGTTGCTCAAATTCTGACTCAACAAAAAGCTGGTTGCCGAAGTTGTAAATAAGGCAGTAGTACAAAGTGCTACCTGGAACCACTTTTTGGATGAATACTGGATGAACAATCTGCTCCTCAGTCAACTATCCAGCAGTTAACAATGATAGGCTGAAGTCAAACATACCTTTAAAGAAGTACTGATTTCATTCCTTGCAATCCACTCTGGCACCTCTTCTGTTTTGCATGGAAACAGTAGTTGTATCACTATGTGTTCCTTTTAAAATGTCACTTCTCTGTGCCTTCATAATCATTTCACTTGATCTGCATACTGATAACATCTGAATCCACAAAAAATATTGAGAGTGGGTCCCTGGACAGACCTGAAGAACGGATGATCGTTGTTATGGCAAGAATGTAAAATCCGTGCCAGTCAACATCTAACCCCTAGGCTGTTATTGCATAATTAAGTCTTTAGTCTGTGTGTTTAAGAAAGAACAACAAAGAAGCGGGTATGTGAACCTCTTGACTGGTGATATGTCCATTGTGCGACTGTCAAGTGAACTTGATGGGTGAGCTGGAAATTTGTCAGCTTTTTATGTGAGACGCTGAGTTAAAACCAATGTACTATAACGCAGTCCTGCTATAAATCTTTCATTTGTAAAGAGTTTACCATTCCCGTTGGTTTGAACTTATTTATTTGTGGCGGTCTCGTTGCTTTGTGTTGTAGATATTGCTGTTTCCAGTGTCTTCAACGATCAGAACGTCATCATTCAGTGAGGTTTAACACCTTCCTGTGAACAGGATACTTCATGAAAAAAATTATTTACAGCTCCTGGTGATTTGAGTGCAGCAAATTTAACAACTTCAAGCACATAAACTATAAAGATATACATGCGTGTGTGTTTTTGTTGTGGCCAATGACACTGAAAAGCAGCAGACTGTGACAGAATGCTTGGAAGACGCAAAAAACAAACTTATAATTAAAGACCAACAAAAATCCCCTTGCTACATTTGCACATTTTCAAAAGCAAAAATACCTGGAATCATGTCGACATTACTACCTGAACACGAATGCAGAAACAAGTAAACACAATACAAAATCCATAGAGGTTGTTTGCCTTTTTGATCACTGCTTCTTGTAAATTCTTCAGGATGCCTGGCTTTTCTCTGCTGTCTGCTGCACTATCGCTGCTCTTTGTTAACAGAAAGGTGAAGCTCTATGGACTACTATAGGGAATCAGTTAGGGTTAGGGTTAGGTCCAGCTAACCAGTTCCGAGAATTCCTGGTCTGTCTGAATGAACATTGACAGCTATTATCCATGATGCAAAAAGGTGGTAAAAGCTGGTGAATGCCTTGGCTCATGCAAACGTATAACAGGTGTCAACCCATGCCTGCACAGACAGTGTTGCTCAGCCAGTAAACAGCAAAGGCAATGCTATGTCTGGTTTATAAAGGCGGCACCTTGCACCAGCGTTCGAACACAGCATGGCTGTCTCCTGTCGTCCTCGCAAACATGTTCAACTGTAATTCAGCGGCATGTTCACAAACACTAAGATGGGGTCAGTCGTCAATGCCCCCCCCCTCCCCCCCTCCCCCAGCAGTTGCCAGACAAAGACACATCTCTGGAGTCTGGAGTCTGAAGGCTCATTTCAAAGGCCTCCGGCCTCTTGGGGGTAGGAGGGGCCCTGCTGGGCACCACTACCCAAAGGAGAGGGCCTTAAGCTTGGCTGATGGATCCACAGTGACTGCCCCCCACAGGGGCAGAAAACGGTTCCCCTTCTCCATCGTTTTTTTGCAATAGCCCCTGCAGGGCTGGGCAAGGCGGGGTCAGGTGTGGGCCAGCAGCCTTAGGGAAGGAGGTGTAGCAGAGATAGGCATGCTGCAACACACACATGCACGGACACCAAAACATGGACTTATATGCCTACACTCATGCATGCGCATTCCCTTACGCAAGGCTGCTCTGTCAGTACTGGTTTTATCTTGATTTTTGCAGCCCCCAAACCCACAAACACACTCTTCTTGTCTGTCAGTCATTGTTTAACCTCTCCCTGTGCTTTTGCTCCTTATTCACCCATCTGGCCCTCTGGTCTATTGTTCTGGTTATATAGGAATGTCTTACATTCTTCACTCTCACCCTGTGTGTGCAAAAAAAGGAAAGATAATAGTTCCCGATCTCTTGTCTTTCATTCGCATTTGACTGGTCTTCACCACCTATCCTATCAAAGTCAGTGAAACTAAATTAGATAAGTGTCAAAGCCATGCAGAGAAATGAATCGGTGATTACAGAGTGAGACAGTGATTTCAGAGAACCCAAGTCAGATAAATACAGATAATTAACCTCTGCCTGAGTGATCACATTATTAAAGATTACGTTTGGGAGTGAAAATATTTGCAAAGCTGATTGCAAATAGTGAGACATATCGGTTTGTGAGAATTACATTTACCTTAATTAAGTAATGATGCATCAAACCAGGGGAAAAACTTGTGATATGAGGACAATCAGTAAAAGCAAAAACATGATTGTACCAGCGGTTCAATAACGGATGTGCACTTCAGAGAACATACCTGAATTTGTGATGAATGATTAGCTCTAAAATCCTGTGAGCGATAATGCTGCTCGCGTGATAATTTCAGGGCACAGTTTCAATGATTTTATTTTTTTCACTTCCGTTTTTTTTTTTCACTGAGCAGCAGAGCTTGAAATTATCTGCTCAGTGAAGACACAAAAGCATTTTCATTACAGCAGTTCTGTCAAAAAGACAACCAAGAAAAGTAACAGGAGATAGACCTTTACATGTGTCTGCCGGCATTCATCATATTTGCTGGTAAACACCGGTTCAAGCAAAGTTTAGAGCAAGAACTCAACAACGCAGCTGGGTTGTTGGCTGATAGCAAAGGAATTTGGTCAGGTGATAAGATGCAGAATTTCTGCATTGCTGTGTTTTGAGGCGGAGATGGTATCAATCATCAGCTTTAGAATAGCAGATCAGATTGTAGAGTGTAAATCTTTGGCTGAATCTTGGCTCGCTTCAGATGCATGCTGTGAACCAAAAAGCATGAAGTGATGAACCAGATATGCATACTGAGTGGTCATTTAAAGTGGTTTTGGAGACAAGTAAGTTTCTTTGGTTCATTGAAATCTCAGGAAGGTTTTAGGGTATAACTGTAGATAGCTTGGAGTCTACTGCACTGGTAAAGTGATTATGGATGAGTCTGTAAGCTTGCGGTGCCACACAAGCACACAGCCTAGGTGTGTATTTCTAACTTTTATGTTTGTGTGAGTAATCACGTGTGTGTGCAGAAAGTTGCGGCACACCATGCATGCTTGACAGAATGAGTGTGTTTACTGTGTGGTTTGTGGCCTTCCAGCATCTGTTTATGACTGCAAGGATTATCACCGCACCACAGTGTGACCTTAACTCATTGGAGTCATACTCACACTTCTGGCTGCTCTGTCTTCATTCACTTTAAGCCAGACTTTGACAAATGAGACATGGCTGTGAAAGTAGCTGTTTACGGTATCTGCATGCACACACCAACAACAAAGATGAATTCCTTCAGGTTGAGAAACAAAAAGGTTTAACTAGGTTTGAGCTCTGCAGACTAGCTCAGGCTTCAAGTTCAAATGTAAATTACAGTATGAGGCGTTGGCTGAGGATTTATGCGTGTGCATTTTAATAGATGATATTGAATTTATAAATACACTGACTGATCAAGGTGTGTTGCCACTTTGGTTATTATTTATTTAAAAGACAAGCATACATTCATCCATGAGTTTTTGAAGTAAACTGTTTTAGCGGTTACACCGTTGTCAAAGAGCATATTTACAAGACCACAAGCAGTCATTGGTTTTAGACAAAATATAATGGATTACATTTCCAAAAAACTCAAGTAATTTCTGAAATTAATACATTTTTTAGCTCAATAAAAGAAATTGCACGACATAAAAACAGTTTTCATACCACAAAAGTGATATACTTTTTTGTATAATGCGTGATAACTCTCCTTCTTTTCATTCAAATAAAAAATTTGTTAAATCAAATTTTCCCTTATATATAATGTTTTATTCTCTTCAAGTGATTATCTCATCTGCAGTAAACAGCAGTCAGACAGTTCCCAGTTTGGGGAATGAGGCGTGCAGAAGAGCCAGTAAAGCTAACAGCTAACCAAAGTATAGCGGATCTTGCTGCCCTCTAAAACAACTCAAACCATAAAAAATGCCCAACAGATTGGATGAACAATGTTTTGTGTATTTTTACATGGCAAAATTATTACTTCTCTGGTACATTTTAATGACCCAAGGATATCTATGTTGCAAAATTAACCATATTACAGAAACCCAATCAAAAAACAAAAAACAAATCAGCATCCAGTATGAGTTTAGTGAAAGCCGCCCTGTGAGGTACACACACATATCAGTCTGGTAGTAAATTGGATACTTGTACAGTAATCTTCTGCTTTAAATCAGAGACACCCACAACAGTGACAGAAAGAGCCAGAGTTTCTTTTGGAGGAAGTGCTCTGGATCCAGACAACAGAAATATTTGTTGTTTGGTTTTGCCCATAACAGTGCAGACAACTGCTGTTTCTAAATACCTGCATATAAACCAGTTCTCAAATTATATGAACAAAACTAATAGAATAGGGCTGAAGTTCTCTTCTCTGTAATGCTACTTAATCTGACATCAGAAATGCTTTTAAGATTTGGAGATTTTCACAAGCCAACTTCAGGCTGACTGTTATATTGCCTTATCCTTATCATAGTTGCAGTCTAGTAGGATGTGTGGAACCCTTCAGAGTAACTAAGATATTGATCACATCCCTTCATTTTTACTGTACCTTCAAAAAGCCAAAGTAAAAAAAGCTCTTACATACGTTTAGAGTCATTTTACTAACTACTGATGGATCTGTGAGTTGTGACAGAGTCCGCAGCAGGTGCTGTAGTCACTAAAAAGCTTTGTCAGTGTTTTTTTTACTTCTAATCACATGCTGTAATTTGCAGGGTTAACCGTGACAGCATTTTATTCTAGTAATTTGTAACACACATTATTTCTTAAATTACAAGCTTAAATTACATCAACTCAACAGCAAACAAATTTCTGAGTCTCCAAGTCTGACGACATCGTCGTGCCAGGACTATTTAAAGAGGATGAGCTCATACCACCTCTTTGGCATCGTCACTCCTCCCTACCTTCAGCTCTGGTCCGGACACACTCCCAGGGGGGATGTCTAGCCTGCTAACGGGCGCTCACGGCTGGGCAGGAGCTGCACGGGGAGTGGGCCTCTCCACAGGACCATGTGGGGCTCTTAGCTGCAAGAGGAAGTCTTAACGGAAGAGAAGTGAATAATTTAGAAACATCATTTCTGTGGGATGTTAAATATTTAAGCAACCTCTGATGTAACCAGGGAGTATGAATGTGATTGCATGTGCGTGAGAATGTGCATGTTGCTGCACTCTTGGGTGGAAGATGGACGCCGAGTTGGTGATGTTATTTAAGGAGAGCCCACAGTGGCTTTGATGAAGCAGAAAGAGGTGAAAGACAGGGGTTAAAAGAGAAAAAGTCAAAGGGAGAATAAAAGAGAGGTCTTTGAATTCTTGGAGTGGACTTGTTTTAAGCAGATATTGTGAAAGTTGTGGGATTAATGTGTATTTCTGTATTTAAATCTCCAAAACTGTGGGTTGTTACTCTGTCGTGCACCTTCCGAGCCGAGTCATTTCTGCCTCCCCGTGTTTCCTTTCTTTGGCCTTTCTTCGTTCCTGTCCGGTAGCAGCCTACGCAGCATCGGTGGCTGGGCCCGTCATTGTGTGTATGTTTGCGTGTGTGTGCCAGGGTTAAACTGTTTCAGCAGCCTGTCTCTCATTGTGTCTCTCTGTTGCCTCACACTCTTCTAACTCACATCAAGACACAACCTCACACACCGAAATGCACCGGCACACAAACCTCTTCAGTCCACTCAACCGGGGTTAAATGATCGCACCCAGATTATTAAACTCACCCGAGTTCTCTCAACTTTCCTTTGTGTGTGTGTGTGTGTATGTGTGCGTGATGATGAGTTGTTGTGGGTTCTTCCCCTGTGAGGGCCTTGTTTACTCAGTGGGGTCCTTTTCACACATTCGGTAGCCCAGCCAGACTGCCTGTTTGTTTTTCCCACATTGCCTCCTCTCCTATGTCTTTGTAAAAAAAAAAAGAAAAAGCCTTCCCCCTCATTCAACCCCCCTTTCCCTTCATCTTTCACAGGTCCACCGTTTGTCTGGCAACCATGTTGTACCATTTAAACCATGAAAAGTAATTTTCTGCGAATCTATAATTAGACATTTGTTTTAAAAAAAAACTCATCCATCTCATGGTTTTGAACTTCATTTAAATCCCATCAAAATCACAACAGTAGGGTAGCATGATGATGGCAAAGCACAAATCCCGCTTTAACATATTACTTATACTTGTTTCAGCCACTCTGTTTGGAAGGAGATAAACTACGTTGTGTCTTTTTGCAGACGCCTGAATCGGAATAATCTGGCCGTGTTTCCAGAGCTGCTTTTCCTTGGAACGACAAAGCTTTACAGACTGTAAGTCCTGTTTTTATTTCTCTCTCTCTCTCTATCTCTCTCTCTCTCTCTCTCTCTCTCTCTCATCACTGAGCTGATGTGCAATTTTGAAAATTGTTTATTTGTTGAAAGGAGATGCCTATTGGTTTGTTTTTATGTGTCACCACAAGTCGCCTAAGTTCAACATGACTAAAACTGAGATGGAGAATTGTGCTGAAGATGCTTCTGTATGATCCGTTTTTAGTGGAACAGTGTTGTCGTATCACCTGGTTGAAGGCGTTGGAAGAATGAGAGACAGATTTTATTTGGATGTCTCCATAGAAGCCTGTTCAGTAGCTAATGGAGATTAGCACTCCAACAGCTGCTGTCCACTGGGAAGAGTGTGTGTGTGCGTCTGTGTGTTTGTGTGTGTTGAAGGATATTGAAAAGAGAAAGTAAGCATTGCAGACAAAAGGAAGTGTAAGAAGACAAATGATAAAACTGGTTTCTCCTCTCAGTTTACCTTTTGTGTTTCACAAGCGCAACATATTTTAGCTCCGGTTTGCATTGAAACCGACAAACCGCTGCTTGTTGTCATTGAGCACCTCACAGCCTGGCCGTCTGCTCTGTAAACTGAGCTTCGGATTCCCAGTACTGAAGGGCTGGGCTGCAACGCGGCTGAAACTCTGGGAACTAACTTCCCGTCACGGTCATTTGTGGTCTCAGGGAATAATTATGGTTGTATATATTTATATATGTGGCTGAATATATTTATCTGAAGCTATACTGAAACGCTTAGATGATTCACGGAGTGTGTGAAAGTTGTTTATGTTCTGCGGCTGCTACGGTGGTTGGTTGGGCTTGACCTGTCGTGTCTAAGGGTGTGTGTCTGCATGTGCGTCTGTCTTTCTGCAAGTGTATGTTTCTCAAGGCCAAGAGTTGGCATTTTGCTCAGCGTGTGGGCTGAGGTAAAAATACTACTCAGATATTTTGCTCTGCTCAGCTTGTCGCTGACAAGCTGCCTCAGTGTTCGCTTCCCGCAGCATAAATGGCATGAAGTACTAAATTAATTCAATTACCAAAAAAATCATCATTGCAAAGTTAAATAAACTAAATAATCAAACTTGATCAAAGTGGTTTTGACAAACTGTTTCGTCTTATAAGTTATCCAACGTGAAACCACAATGACTGAACCATTGGTGCACATTTTATATATCTATTGTACTTCTTTATCACTTCAAGTATCTGTTTTAATCACAGCAAGAAAATCCTTGAGATCCTCTGAAGTAGAATCTTGTTGGGTTTCATTTGGAGGCTTGACGGTATTCGCTAACTTGAGTGGCTTTGCATTTTGCAACAGCACTTCTATAAATGAACACTTGCTCAACCTGCTATTATGAAAATGATGTTTTTACTGTTTTTGGGGCTTGGACAACCCATGTATGTGTGTGTGTATGTACGTATTTACTGTGTTTAATCTTTCCACGGCATAGTGGTTTAAGGCTCTGAGGGCTCAGTTAAACTGGTCTGAGGCCAGGTGTGAGGCATGTGTGTGAACATCTGATAGTTTGGAGGCTGTCTGTCTATTTCATGTTTACTTGGAATGGTATGGCATATTTATGTTAATGAATAAGGAAGCATTAAAAACGTGTGCTTTACAAGCTTTGCAGCCAAGACTAAGATAAGAGCAGATTGCCATCCAATCACAAACAGTGCTATGATAATGATTATCAGTACAGCACCTTTTTTATAACAATGTTACAAATTTGCTGGGCACTGTCTGCAGATGTCAGTGGTTAGGATGGCCCATAGCAGGTCAACAAGTCTGAGACTGAGATGATGGATAGATGCAAGGCCATTTAAAGCTTTGATGGGCAGCAGTAAGATTTTGATAATTGATATAAAATCTGGCTGGGAGCAAATGTGAGGAGGCAAGTACAGGGGCAATGTGCTTGTGTTTGTCGCAGTAATGAGTTGAGCTGCATTTTTCCAGACCAACTGGAGGTGGATGAGATAAATATAAATGTTAACTGAATATTCTGGATTACAACGGTCAAACTGAAAGTAGACATAACTTTTCGTAAGCCAGAGGCTGGAAGTGATTGCCTGATTTTTCTTTTCATATCATCTTAAGCTGGTAAAAAAGACAAGATTAAACACGAATATGAAAATGGAGAATGCAACCAAATGTTCCTGCTACCCTGCATGAAACTTTTTGTGTTCATATTAAAACCAACATGACTGAACTGGGGGCTCAAACATGATATATGATGTATGGTCATTTAATTTCAGGAAACTTTGGGTCAATCAGGATTTAATGCTCAAACACATTAGCCACTGGGATCTGAGTTTTTCAATGGACACATACAACTGGGTGCCATCCACAAGAAAAAAAAAACAGATCATACTCATAGGATACGCCAGAAAGTGGCAAGGAAATGAAAAATGTTCGAAGGCTGAGCCACATGGTTTACTGGGCGGGTGCACGAGGCATTGAAGAGGTGCAGTTATTCAAAATGAGTATGTTTTTTGGTCTCAGGTTGCAAACTTAGGAGATTGTTGTGCTTTGTATTGTTTCATTAGCACAAAAACACAGAGTCCATCTTTTCATTCACAAAAGGTTTAAAAATCATATTATGACCACAGTTTTGTCTGCTCCAGAATTAATAATAACAAATTTTCTTTACAAAGTATTAACATACTGTATTACAAATTATTCAGGATGTGACAACCTGGATGTACAAAGAATTCAGGAATTCACTGCAATAAATTCTGATTTACTATTATGAGCAATGCCATACTGTGGAAACCCATGATGTCGCGACTTAATGAGGACCAGATCTAGTGTTCACCTTACACAGCTGAAAACAAATTACGGTAGTTTATCTGCAGCTTTTATGAAATAAAAAGTAACTTTTCCCCCAATGTGTTTGTATGTTACACAAACTCAGCTGTGTAACATAATTTCCCATAACTTCGGCAGGAGATAACACAAGCACAGAAAAATATATGAGCAGCAAGTGTAGAAGAGTTCCTATAAAAAGCGATATCATGGTTTCTGTTTGGAACACCTGTGTTCACATCCCTGCACCTCTTACCCCCCACATTAGAGACACTCTCAGCTGTCCCCAGTAACACAAGGCCTGGACTCGATAAGCTTACTCACACACACACATCTGGAGGCACCATGTGGCGGGCATATCCCCAAAAACTTTGTCTTGTGTCTCTGCCTGTGCTGCACACACCACGACCCTCCTGTCTCCCTCCCTCCTATTGTTGACGGCTGTATTCACACAGGAGCAATGCTGAGGACCACAGCTGGGACTGTTTGCTCTGAGGACCAGAGGAGAGCAGCTACTCTCTTTGAGCAGTGGATCAAACTGAGCCAGTTCATTAAAGAGACTCTGTAAAACAAGATGGGCTAGTAATAGCTCGCAGCACTGGATGAGAACCAACATTTACCTGAGCCGAAGAAATCACAAGTTTTCACTATGAGATCAGAGCACACAATTGCACACCCTGGTTGTATCGTACTGGACATCACCCTGACCAATTGGTTTTCACAGCGTATCTGATACACTGTGTTAATCAAAGTTGACTGGAAATAAAAAAATAAATAACTGAAAGATAAAATATAGCACATGTGCAAATGCCCAAAGCATATTCATTTCTCAAAAGATTTTTATGAAGTTTATTTTCATTGCTACATAGGCACCAACATTATTTACCTTGCACTATTAAATAACTTTTTTCCTCTGTTATCAAGGGCAAATAAAAAGTTTTCATTTGCTCAGTGATAGAGCAAGTAAACAAACCACATTTCCTGCATTTAAATAAGCAAAGAGAGAATTAAAAATCATGCCTCAGTATTAATTTCATATGTATTAAAATCAAAGGCCAGTTATTACATTTTCCCCCATTACTAACTTACTTCAAATCGTTTGCTGGTGTCTAGAGGCTTAATTAGAGTTTTGGAGACTGCCCTCCTGTCAAAAATAACACCACACAAGTTGCTTGAGGTGTTGTTGTGGCTTAGTCTGTCTAGCAGAGGTGATTGAAACTGGACATTTTTTATGTGTCTCATGATGAGCCGATCCGGGGAAAGAACCGGGAAGAGCTGGAGACGGCAGCTGGAAAGGGGAAGGCCACACATCATGGTCCTGGTCTGGATATTGAACAGAAGATGAATGGATGATCAACAATTAATGACGTACAAGCTTATTGAAGGGGTGTCCCATTTTTACAGGAACTGTTTAAATTAAGCCTGAATAGTTTAAGTTTTAATTAAGCTTTCATTATAGCAATTAAAGTGATGTTAAATATGTTTCTGTCATTGAAATTCCATGTTTCTGACTTGGTTTAATGCATGTTGACATTCATTATACACATCGTTTACCACAGCATCCGAGGCTCAGAAACCACACTTCACAACTTTTTTCCTTTCCCGGGGGTATGACATGACAGCTGCAGTTTGTTTTATGCTACTGTGTCACATGGCAGCAACTGGATATCATCATACTGGCTGATTCAGCAAAGAAATGCAAGAGGAGGCAAGGAAAGGAAAGAGAAAGAGACTGAAAAAAGACAAGAGTCAACATTTAACTGACTTTTGATAGCTGGAGAGCTCAGAGAGACAGGATGCCAGACAAATTAGCTGTTAATAGTCATTTAGGGGGTCGGGTTTACACTAGGGGTGAGAGTCTTTAGGCGCCTCACAGTTATATTCGATTATGATTCAGATTGCTGTGATGTGATTATACAACGATTATTGATGCATCTTGATGCATCTTTTTTTCCCTGTGTGACCGCTTGACTATGACCGGGAACTTTGTTTTCCCCTTTTGAACTGAACTGAAATGAAATGAAGTATTTTGTTTAAACAAAAGACAAATCAAACAAAAATAATTATACAAATTATACAAAAGAATGTTTTTGTCCAAAGAGAGTGATTCAGTCCAATCCTCCTTGCCACACAACATTAACGGCCTTAAGTGTATTTCATATTATACTAGGGCATTAACGAGTTGTGATTTTTTCTGGTCCACTACTTCACAGTAAAAGTTGAAGTCGAGTCGATGCGTCGTTCTATGACGTCACCATATTGAGGGGGGGGGGGTAATGCTTGTCAGACAGGAATGCGCGTCTGACAACATATAATAAAGTCCTTTTCTCTCTCTCTCTCCCTCTCTCTCTCTCTGTTTCTCTCTCTCTCTCTTTAACAACAACACACACAACACGCTGGCGCTCTATATGAAACTTGTCCCCAAAAACAAG
>JAVQJG010035188.1:0-12146 GCA_036024015.1 Craterocephalus amniculus
CATCCATTTTCTGAACTGCTTAATCCAAGTGGGTCGCGGGTGTGCTGGAGCCTATCCCAGCTGTCAAGGGGCGAGAGGCGGGGTACACCCTGGACAGGTCGCCAGTCTGTCGCAGGGCCACTTTAAAAAAATTAAAGGAAAAAAAGTTTGCACTCTTGATCGGGAAACTACATAGTGATACTGTATATAGGAGCAGGTTTCATGCTTGTGGGAAAGCAATCGTTTCTCTGCTGCAGAGCAAGCTATGCGTCATCTCTTCAGCAGCTATGCCTTTCTGCCTCTTGTTTGCTCTCTTTCCTTACCATAGGGTTTTTTCGGCTGTTCATCCGTTGTCTTCAGTGGCAGTTTACAGACTCAGACATGAGTTCACAGTTTTTTCATAGTTCAGAGAAACAAGTTGTGTTGCCTGTTAGGATTATCTGCAGAGGCAACAAGCTTTGGACACACTGCCAAACAAAATCCTAATTACACAGACTGCTCTGTGCTCTTCCAGCAATGTGGCATCGCTTAAAGGTTCCTTACTGAGGAAAGGGACATTGGACAGAGCCATGACAGCAGATGTTCATCTTAGTGGTTCTTTGACCACTGCTTCTGAGGATATCACATGCTGTAAGTGATCTGTATGTGGCATATAATTTGCAATGTGAGAAGATGAAAATGGTATGGGAGGGCATTCCAAAAGGAATATCCCAGTTGAATGTTGACACAGTCATTTTGCAGATGCTGAAATTTCATAATGCACTGATGGGTCAGTAATTCGAGCAGGTGGTTAAGCTCAGTAGACCAGCAGGTAAAAACTGTCAAACCTAACAGTTAAGACTGCAGTAATGTCGGCTCTCAGGACACTTTTTATTGCATTGATGATGCCAAGAAATGCCAAGAAATGTCCATTGCTTTTGTAAAAATGTGCTCTTCCAATTATGTACACTTTATAAAGACACAACTCATTGGCCTTTCACAATGGCAGGGAACTGCACCGGTGCAAATAATAAATGAGCACAAGAAAGTGAAGATGATAGGAGTTTAGAAATTACAGCTCTTTTACGAGCAAAACTGACCCATATTTCATTCTTTTTGTTTTCCTCTTTTTATTGGTTGCCAGATAATTGTCAGTGCTTTTGTATGATTATCTTTATTTAATTGACCTGCAGTCAAATACCTTCTACATGCAAGTGAAACAGGGCATCATGTAGCATGCAGCAACTAAGAAAATCCAACTGAGGGAAAGTTATAGTAAGCACCAATATGGGAGAATGAATGGATGAATGACTGAATCACACACAGGTGAGCTGTGCACAATTGAATGGGCTAAAACAGTAGCCGATGAATTGAAGATCCTTTCCATTACACAGGGAAAAAACACTTCTTAAATGTCCAAAATGAAAATATGTTATCTAAGAGAAGATTTCAGTCAAATATAGTGCTTTCACCACAAGCTACAAGAGCCTCAAGAGAAGATAAGTTATATTGGGCATCTGCGAAAATCGGAAAAATTGTGGAGAACGGTTTTTCTGGACAAATGAAAGAAGTATTAACCCTCATCAGAGAAGGTCTGGATGAAATGTTGAACTGCTCATGATGTGAAGTGAACAATATGATCTATAAAACACACTGGAGGCAGTGTAATAACATTAAAATGGGTTGATAGTATTTTATTCCCTTTGAAGTCTAACACAACACAAGCCTGTTATATTTCATTTCATTTTTTCAGTTAAGTTCTGCTTCGAAGGTATGTACACCAATCAGCAGCAACGTTCTAACCACTGACACATTTAGTTGGTTGTCCTGATGAAGTGCATACTTCTGGAGGGAAAACCGGCACTCTTTGGATGTAAATTTCACTTCTGGCTTTATTACCTTCCTACAGGGCAACACTGGGTCACTCAAAAACTATTCAGGAAAGGCTCAAAGAAGTAAGAGACTGATGTCTTCCACATAACTCCCCAGACACCAATAACCTGATGGGGTCTGATGGCATCTGTGGGAGGTAAGTCCATCCCATAAAGACCCGTTCTTCACCGCACTGCTGGACAAATGCATTAGAGTTTAGTTAAATTGTTGGGTTTTATGGCCCATTCTAAAAAGGCAAAACTTTTAACACATTTCTGCAAAATAAAGGGGGCAGCGAGAGGGTCTAAAAGGACCAACACAGCGGTTGAGTGGTCCGGATGGAGCCCACTTGAACCGAAATGCCCTCAGCCACTGAGCATGATTGAAGCTGTGACCAGCCAGACCATTTCTGCCTGTCACTCCTTCGCCCTGTTCCCTTCAACCCTGTCTTTCTGTTCTCTGACTATCTGAATAAATGCCAAAAGCATAAACTGAAAAAGATATCCTTCCTTTAATCTGGAGGAGAAAAGAAGATGGTAACTAATGTAGCTTTGCACAAATCTAAGCAACGGTGAGATTTCAAAATTTTGTATGAAAGTTCTATATAAATGCTGCTTATGCTTAGAGATGAGGCATATATACTTTACTTTAAGCATCACTGTGAATGCAGCTCTCCAGATCTGGTTTTCCATTATCTCTCATTAGCAATTTCTTGCTTGTTTCCTCAGACGGTCGGACAACCAAATATCTCCTCCAGTGACAGGTCTGAGAGGGAGGCAACAGATAACGCCAAGGAGCGAAGAGACAGTGTCGAACCTGTTATCCGGCAGACTGCATCTGCTGCGTGTTGTCATGTTCTCCTGTTTGCTGTAGGTAAACAAGGATTTAGTGTGGGAGCACACCAGCTGTTGGTTTGGCTGAAATAAATCCAGGGATCCGCATTGAAAAAACTTGAAAAGCAAAACAAAATGTGTAAAAAGAAATAAATAAGAAAAAGGATAGACATGACAAATAATTGTGCTGATATGTAATTTAATGGAAACTTATCATGTTGCTACAATACATTAACACCTTCAGAAAATGATCTCCCACAGCATTAAGAAGATTTTTTTTGTTTTACAAACACTGAAAGCCACCACCAAAAATTTGCAAAAACAAAAAATTCTTAAAAAAAAAACCACAGTAACAATATTTAGGAAGACAACAATACAGCAAGACAATACAACTCAACAGAAAATGATGAACTCTTATTTTTTTCATTTTGCTGCAATGTCCTTCAGTGTCTTTTGCACGTATTTTCTATATGAGTATGTTGTGTTTTTCACCATACAACAGCATTTTTGACCAAATTTAATTGTTTCCTATTTTAAAGACAGATCCCTGTCAATTCCCCATCTAAAAAAGGCCAATAACAAAGTCATCGTAGTGTATTTCTCTGCAGAGTGTAATTCTGCACCATTATCTGTTGCACTGGTGGGTACTGAAAAGTGATGTATCTCACACACCTGCTGTGAGTCCCCTAAAAACCCGACACTGTTATTTTAGTGCCCGACAAAGCAGCGTGTCGAACACAGAGGAAGTAAATCAATGAAGGTGAAAAATTTTTTTTTCTGAGGTGGTCTCTAACTCATCTATCATGCTGCTGCTGTATGATGATTTAGCCACTTATAGATGGGAAGCAAACACATTTTGCATCATGCCATTAGGACAACACGTTTTTTACCCCCTTATTTCCGCGTTTTCTGCTCGAGTCTGCTGATTTAATTAATTGTTTCCCTTTTTTTGTAGTATACACATGGAGAAGTCCTGTTTACCTGTACTTTGACTGATATCAATTCAACTGATTTTAATAAACGAACAACTTAGTGAATTATTTTCAATGCAACTTTCATTTTGTTTTCCTCCTTAACACACTTTGAACCTCTCAGTTGTTGAATTGTGTTCTGTACTAAGTAAATGTATTTTTTCCTTTTGGTTGTGGCGTTAAAATAATGTTACTGGTGTGTCCACATGGCTAGAAGAGGATGAAGACGTAAACTGTATGTTTAGTCTAAATACAACCATACGTTCAGTCTGGAGGCTGTAGAGAAATGTTTCTTTTGCAAAACAGTATGAAAACCATGAAATATGATCGGTTTCAAAGTAGACGGCAAAACAGTGTTTGAAAACCTATTACATTTACAAAGTGTGCGTGGACTTCCATCAATACTTGAAACTGCATAAGATGCACAGATGGCTGTGAGAGGGAACAATCAAATCAATAAGAAATAAACTTGGGTCACCAATGACTGGTGAAGTTTCCCTTTCAGAATGTGCTTGTTTTGTACGTAGCTGAGGGGAGAAACTGCCCAGTCATCCAGGAAATAAGAGAGCAGCCATGTGATTTAGAGAAGAGAGTCTCTGTCAGGAATCCAGTCCACCTGAGACCGAGATCATTCTGGGTGTTCAGCAGCCCGTTGATGGATAGACACACTCTTTTTATTGCATTTTCTGGCCTTTGATCATCCTATTGTGAACACACTATTTCATGTTTTATCTGTACTGCCACATTATTTGCTGTATTTTATAGGGTGCACTGAGCGAGCTGAGATTTTGAAAGGGTAACTTTAAGGAGAGTGTGATCTTTCCCCTCCCTTCTCATGTGTGATTGCATGTGTGTGAGAGTGAAAAATCATCCCTCTGGTTGATTAAACCACCGAAACTCAAAATCACCTCATGGCCTTGGTGTTTATTGGCAGGCACTTGTGAGAAATGCACTCACAGGTGCAACACACACCTACGTGAACTGTACGAACACCCATAATTCTATTGAGCTCTGCTTTGTAATGAGCGTCTAACAGTAATTTAAGGCCATAACACTGACACCCATATTGATCTAGGTGGACAGGGCATGGAGAACACCCACAAATCAACGCAGAAGTGTTGAACTGCCTCTCTCATCAAATATATGTGCAGCACTGACTGAGTGTAAGCCTACATTCTGCTCATTTGCTGACTTATTTCAGCACTTCACATAACATTGTTGTTGTCTATGCAATGCATTTACCCTCATGTCCTTTTTGAACAAAAGATCTGTCAGAGCTTTTTACCGTTATTATGAAAACGGTGCAGAGGTGACACAAAATCATGAGAGTGTGTTTCCACAGTTGTGTTTTATTTTCAAATTCTGTCTTTCTCTGACTCTCGGAGAAGATGCTATACCCTGGCTTTAATTTGAGAAATGTCTTCGACTGCAGTGATATGTGTCTACCAAACAGGCGGAGCTGAACTTTGCAAATCACTGGTGCCGGTGCAACAGCGCTCACTGTAATTCTGAATAGTGGTCAGATGACTGTCATCATCTCAACCACTGTAATACAACAAAACTAAGGTATCTTTACTTTTGTTATTTTGATCACGTCTCATGTGGTTCAACTTTTTCATGAGTGGATCCCTGGGGCCATATATATTTATGTATATGTATTTATATGTATAGGGGTGGGACTCACTTTTTAAAATTGATGTAATTAACCAGTGACTTTGTAATTATTCAATCTCGATTAATCAGTTTTAATCACATGACAATAATTGCCTTGAAAAATTTTAGTGAACTCCTAAATCCAGTGATCACAGTTAAAGGAATCAAAACAGTAGACAAGAAAATAAAAAAAAAACTTCTCTGGCGAAAACTGGAAACACCTTCAGTTAAAGTACTCTCCAATCAAGGATCTAAACAATGTTGCAGTACTTTGATCTTTAAGTGTTTTCTTCCACACTCTTCATTAATGACAATAAGCCCGGGCGCAATCAGCCAGAATATACTGTATATAAATAAATAAACCTTTATACACCTTTGATGGTGTAAAGAATGACACCGACTCACAGCACAGAAAGAGAGATAAATCATCAACAGTAACTCGTGTGAAATTATTAGTACTATTAGTGTAACAAAAAACCCTATTAACATTAGGTATAAATGCATAATAGTGATGTCTCATATCAATGCTGAGTTTAAGGTAATCTTGGAGCTTTTTTACTTCAGATGCCTTGTGAACCGGCTTTTTTGAGCAGGTTTTTTCTCTTGTTCAGACTTTAGAGGTTATTTGTATAATTCTTCAGAATATTCTGTTCAGAGAAAGGAGTGCACTGAAAAATGTAAATAACACAGATTTCAAAGCATATATAATCAGGGAGACATTGTACTGTATTTACTGTTGTACTGTATTGGCCACTAAGGGGCTAAACCTGTAACTTCCCACAGGCCACATGACATTGATGCAAAATAAAAGTCTTTCTCTGTCTGGGCTCCTCAGACACCATGTTCACCCTTTTACTTTGTTCAAATTTGACTAACTTTCAAAGAAAAAGCACCATGAAGCACAGCCAATATTTAATAACTGTGTTTTACTGCTGAAGAGCATAGTGCAGCAGGTCACATGATCCATGAGAGACGGATGCGCTCATGCCAAGTTTCATGTCTGGTTTCTGAGGAGGGCAGCCCCCTCAGAGTGCTTACATGTGTCAAACACTAAACTGACCCCAGAAATCCACCATTAATGCTCACATTAGGCTGATATTTGGGTCCTGAAATAAGACATTTCCTGTCATGCACAATTCCCACATTGCATTGTTTCTTTGGGATAGTCCCACCATTACAACTGCTTCTCCTGTCTCACAACACACTGAGCGTAAATTCTACATTGGGTTGCATGAAATCATCTAACTCAGAGCTTCTCTATTTCTCTGCAGGAGTTTTCTCTTAACCTGAAGCAAAGCTCATTTCACTGGAAAATTGGCTCTACCACTCAGCTCCCCACTCCCCCATTCTCTCAGCCTGCCTCTCTAAATTCAGCCGTTATTATAGTGCCTTAAGCACTAATCCAATTAGCTATATAGGAAGCAAATGGAGCTCTCTCTTATTTGAGCTCGTACCTGCGCAGGGGGCAAGAAGAGGGGGATTTGGGGAAGAGTGGATATCCAGGATGTGAATTTTTCCAGCCTGCAGATAAGGAATGTCGACAGTCAAATGATCCACAAATAGAAAACGACTTGTTTGTTCAATTAGAAAAGAAAGACATTAAAAAAATGGATCTACTTAAGGTTTTCTGCCACCACCTGTCCTGAAACATGCTTGAGGGGCCAAATTCCCTTTGCACTTAGTCATAATTATTGCAAGATTTCACTCTGCTGGCTAGTTTGACCCTCGTCTGTGGCCTCAGGTGGACCATCAGATTCCTGGCACTGTGCCAGTTTTTCAGGGACCGTAAACACATCTACAGCTACAAAACACTTGCCCCAGGCTGGCTTGGCGTCAGGCATCCATGCAGCATATTTTTCACAGTGCTTCACCTAATGCCAGATGGTGTCAGTGTGCACAATGCCCCAAAAGAGTGTGGGAGGTAAATTCAAAATGTACTGTGGTAATTTAAAAAAAAGATGAGGTAATGAGTTTTGCTGCCACTTTTGCAGTTCGAAGGCACAATGAAAACAACAATATTAGGAAACAAATGGGCCAGTATATGTTCGACTTTATTTCTGAGTCCGTGGACTCCATAAGAGTTCAATCGCAGGGAGTCATTAGCCCAACCTGACTGGGAACCAACTTTATGCCTGAAAAAGAGGGAAATGGGAGGGATATGGTGGATTTGTGGTATTCTCACATATGATTGTGTCTTTGTAATATGCTGTTTATTCAGTGTGTGGCAGCAATTTCAACTGTTTGAAAAGGTATATTGACAAAATTGCCTACCATATTATACCAAATGAACTATCATAGTATAGAAAAACATTCCAAAAGAAATATACTTGGTTGGGACATTTCATAGCTGCAACATCAGCCGAGACAAAAGTTGCCAATCCACAAGTCAGGAAGAGTGGATTTCTACCAAGTGGGATATATTGTGAGAGGATAGAGTGAAATCATCATCATTCCTTTAAATTTTGCTTACATGAAGCCAACATTTCTTCTTAATCTTTTGAAGATGTTCAACGAAATCTCCCCAGGCTCACTGAAAGTTTTTCTTTGAACATTAACTGCTTTTTCACTCAATTTCTGTTCATCCCTGCTAAACCATTTTCAAACTGATGAGGTGTTTTTAATCGGCGAAGCCACTTAAGTAACTCGAGGGATGAGTCAGGGTTATTATAGATATCTACAAATTTTCCTTAACAGCATAAAGAAATAAGTGGTGGACAAACCTAATAAATCGGTTTTGGTACCTGAAATAAATAAAATCAATAGCAGAAATCAAAGTATGGTCAGATGGGAATACATCAGATGTGTGACTCTCACCCTCCAGCCTCTTATTAACTTTTGTATGGAGAAACACAGATAATGTGTCTAAATGGTTTACAGAAATGCCATGAAACTAAACTGCTATATGTGGTTACTATGAGTTCATGTACAGGTACACGCAGGGAAAATACAGCAAGCTATGTCAAAGAAACGCATGACCGGATAATGTTTTGTGACAGTTACATGGACTGCTGTGCTCAACTCAGCGGGGAGTTAGGAGTGAAAATAACATCTTGCTTTATAAGCTGACAGAGAGGCCTAGAATGGTATGATATGGTGCAACAAAGCACGTGTTACATACAGTAAGCTACTTGAATTTTGGTTCTTTGTTCACAAATGCAACAATATTGTCCAGGAGGTAAAGAAATACAGTAGCGCAGTTTGCGTGCCAGTGTTCACCTGTGTAGGATTTCATGTAAAAGCAGCACAAACGTCTCTATAGCTCTCCTGAATGTTGAGATTCCACAAAGACAAACCGACCTGATGCTTTTACATTGGCAGACATGCTTATATAACTTTAAAATGCTTATAGAAAACAGTTGGATTTTCTCTCAGTGCATCACAGAGATGTGGCGATGGCCCAACTTGAAGGTTTTACTTCAGGCTTTTTAACTCCGCAGCATGTAAAACCTTGGACTGTACATGCTCTGAAAACGAAAGATCTGCGGCCTATGAACGCTCTGTGTGGCAGACGTATTTTCCAATTTGTAAAAATCTCCCCTGATACATGTTTTCTGGTGCAATTTGCCTGTTTTTCCATTTTTTTTCTCAGTTTGAAGGGCTTCTAAGACAAATGCAGCTTTGACCTTTTCTGAAAGTTGCAGATAAAGCGCTGACCTTGCCTGTGGTGCTGCCAGCCTCTTTGGCACCCCGGTTCCTTGTCATGATGACAATAGCCTATGGTGGATTTCAATAAGAAGACAATCTACTTTTAGACATTGCACAAGACTGTTGTGCATAGCCATAATCAGATAAAGACAATGTTCTGAACATAAAAAAGACATGGTCTCATGATTTCCCTCATCGAGCACAAGTAAGAACAGCAGGTGTAAACATGAAAGAGAAAGGACTACTTGCAGCACATGACTTAATAAAAGCTCTCAGCTACCAAATCCTCCATCACAGGCAGCTTTCACAGATGGCACTGCTGAGTTTCTTCATCAGAAAGAATTCATTGTCTTTGCAGGTCACAAATAAGACAGCAGAGCCACATCAAGGCCTCAAAATTAAGCTTTCACTTCAAAGTCAGCTTTTTAAAAGCTTCCCGTTTCACTGTGTGATTTTCTCTGTAGTGTCAAGGAGAGCACGCAGGACAAACAGCCATCTGCAAACCACTCATGTCTTTGCAGGGGAAGGAGGTGAAACCGAGCAGACTAATTGAGAGAACGTCCACTCCCTGCCTGAGCTAGCAGCCATTCTCTTTGGTGAGGACACTTGCTGCAGGTAATTATAGTGCTAGAGAGCTCCATGCTCTCCAGCGAATATGCCTTCACAGGCTGGAACCTGGCATGGAAAAAAAAAAAAATCGTACCATATTTGTTTCTCATAAAGCATCCTGGTGCATGTAACTGCGGAGATCGCTGCTTTTGCTGCTGCTGCCCTCCTATCACTCATTTGTGCTCCAGCTGTTTTGTGTTAGTGCAGTGCAGAAAATGTCAAACAGCTCTCCCATCAAACCGATATTACAAATGCCGCTGCAACCAAATCTGCAAATCAGTTTGTGTTCTTAAAGACGGAAACACTGTGGGCATCATATTCTTAATTATCTTGTCACAGTGCTTGAATCTTGCAGCAGAAGCTGTGCAAGGCCGCATCAGCAGGGATGTAAATTATTCAGAGAACTCAATGGTTGCATGGCTGAATCAGGCTGAGATCATAACTGTCCCTGACATGCAAAGTCATTTTTGCACCGTTGTTTTTTTAAAATTCTGATTTATTCATTTTTTACTGTGTGCATGCCTGTAACCACAATTACTTTATATTCAGGATGCAACATAGAGGAGTGACTTAAAGCAGCGACACAACCCCTCAACAGTATCCTTACATGATCAACAGTGCAAAACAGTTGCCGTTTCTTTTTTATACAATGAGCTACATCTAACCAGGTCAAACACCTTAAACATCGATGGTTCGTTGTGAAACACATGCAGACAAACTACCGCTGCAGTCTATTATATAAAAAATATTCCCTGCACTCTCTTTATATTTATCATAATTTTATGTAAATATGGAGAAATGCTGGAAAGCCCGACAAACCGTTTGAATGTGATTAATATATATAATATATGAGGTTTGAAAACTCACTTGTTTATTATTGTTTTATTTCATTACTGAAGCGGGGTTTAGTAATCTACTCATGTGCATCATCTACTCGTCTGCAGACAGCAGTCAAAGCATAAGAGAATCAGGGTGTGTCTACAAAAGTTTTATTTATCAATTTCTATTCATTTTTTAATAAGGAATGAGATTTTGCAAATGTGTAGGAGCACACCATTACATGTTTTTTAAATTTTATTTTTTTTACCTTTTCTAAGCTTGCGGATGAGTTTCAGAAGTCCGTATATTATCCAGTGGTTTCATGACATACCAGTTTTAGGAAATGTCTAACAAATACCTATATTACTATTTACAGTATATTTTTCCTATTGAAAGAACACATTTTATGGAAGTAGCAGCCTAAAAAAAAAAAAGACTAAAAAAAAAAAAAAAAAAAAAAAAAGTTAAAACAAGAAAAAAAATCCTTAAATCTCACAGAACAGAATTTTGGGACAGATTTGACACATAACCGACACAAACCCTCATTTTCAGGGACTGATAATGATTTGCATGGTTAACACTGTTATATCCTGGCAAAATTGCAAAGGGTGAAAGCCTAGGTGCAACAGAAGGCTTTCTGGGTCAAAGTGATGCCAGTTTCAGCCTTCACTCTGTATCAGAAGCACTGTGTGGACTGTTGGCTCAGATAGTTGCACATCCAGTTGGCAGATTACACGACAAAAACAAAAAATCTGCCAGTCAGGCATTGTTACAGAAAAAACACTGAAGGCTTAAGAGATGACACCAGTTTACATGATCCTTTCATGAGAAAGGGTCATGTAAGTTGGGCCAAATAATAAAAATTGCAATATGAGGTGACATGAACTGCAATATTTTAGATATTAACCTATTACTCCGAACAACACACCAATTTAGAAACATTTATCAATCATCTTTACCCAGATAAGATCATATTTGCTCATACAAACTGAAATTATATGGGGTACCTTGTAACTGGTTTTCTACAAAACATAAATATAATAAAGACTTTGGATATGTGTAAATGTTGCAAAGGTACAGGGGAATATATTATGTATCAACATTTATAGACCTCTTCACCCTCCTTTCTACTTTATATTTTCCTTATATTTTATCAACCATGGTGAATAAAATAAAATTTCATTACAAACCACTTCAGAGATAGACCCTTACGTAGCATCTGTTTTTTGGCTTTCAACTGCTTAGCACTGGCTCCTGGCTTTGAAAACTGGTTCTTAACAATTCTTTGTGGGATTGGTTGTGTCCCCGGTTGGGGGGCAGGGTTGTCTGGCCAGCAGAAGTATTGAAACACCTACTGCCATCTTCAAACAAGAGAAGCCACGGATTGTAAAAAGAAAGAAAATTGGTTTGAAGGGGAAAGCTGTGAGTTTCCTGGCACTTTGGTCGCCCTCTGAATTCGGCATTAAGTGGAGGGGACCGACAGGAGAAGGAGAAAGGTGCAGCAGGCTATGAAAGAACCGTCGCCCAGTTCAACCCAGTCTCATTCAAAAACGTGTAATACCTACGTTGGTCCACAGTGTAAAACGTAACCATTTCACAAAAACGCCTCGGAAATTGTAGTATTGCGACGTTTATTTTTCTCATTCATTTCTATGGACATACTTTAGATCACGTGACTGTCGACATTTTCCCAGGCATGAATTTAATCATGGCGGACATTCCTTCCCGTTTTGGGCAATATTGCAAAATTTTAATATAGATTGTGCCTTTACCTTCGTTTTGATGA
>JAVQJG010035245.1:0-10111 GCA_036024015.1 Craterocephalus amniculus
ATGATCTTCAGTGAGAGGCTTTTTCAGGTCCGATGCAAGAAGCTAGCAGCTCCATGACTCTCTTTAACAGTGACATGTCCAGGGTGACACCAACGCTGGTTAACCAGCACTGCAATTCCGCACGGACCGTCTTGAAGCCGTGTACAGACGCATTATAGTCTGAGATGTGTTCATGCAGCCATGTCTCGGTGAAGCACATAATACTGCACTCTGTATTCTTTCTGAGACCTAGTTAGCGCCTGGAGCTCCTCCATTTTGTTAGCTAGCGATCTCACGTTCCCCGTCACAACAGTTGGAAGAAACGGTTTAAATCTCCCCAGTTTTTCTCTCTTTTACACTCCTGCCCTGCATCTTCTCTTTCTTGTCAACTCATGTGGGATTTGAAGTGTTATTTCACTGTTAATCATGAATTTGGAGAGCATTATCAGTTGATACCGGTGGTAAACAAGTTTGGTTGCCATGGAGACACAGCATAACAAGTCAAGCCACTAATAAGACCACTTGCCTCAATAATCACTTCTTCTCCATGTTACCAGACATAAAAAGACAAGGAGGAGGGAAAATTATACTTTTTGCTAATTTTAAAGTTTTTCTAAACCAACATTCCAGGACCCTAAAAATATACATCCTTATTTTAGATGGAAAGGTTTAAACATCACTCAGATTCTATCAGAACATTTAAATGTTTAATACAAGACAAGCAAAAGGATTGGATTTTGTTACTACAAACTCAAAGACTGTAGAAGAGCTGTGAAAAGGGGCAGAACTTGAAATAGTCCCTTTCACTGCGTCTCTGAGTCCAGAAGAGTGCCTTATTAGTTCTGAGGGGATCCCGCCTGATGGCAAATTAAAAATAATCACAGTATGTCTTAATAAAAAGGTGCTGCCACAGCACATGAGACTGCGAAGCGCTGTGCTTCGGATGGGACGAGGTGGCGAAAGGAAGGAAAGCAATCACTCTGAACTTTAGTTACCGTATATTGCCAACGCTTTGAGTTCTCCAGCACGTATGGTTTTTTATAGGGGAATGAGGAATACCGCAAAGCAAGAGCCCGGCAGCTGAAGATGGAAAAGGTGCAAGGTGAGCAAATTTCATGTCCAACGGTTGGCAGAGGCAAAAAGAAAACAGTGACAGCGAGAAAGAAAAGGAATAAGAGGAAGAGATGGAGGCAAAATGTAGGGATAGAGGAGGTCAAATAGGACTGCATTGCTGTGCGAGGTGGCACAAAGAGTCATCCCTTATTCACTTCAACAGCAGAGGCACAATACTCCTGGAAGGTGGGGGAAATTGAAGTAAAGTGCGGAGCCTAGGTCTTTGACTTTGATCCAAAATACCATTAACAGCCCTTCTGAGGAGACAGCAACAGGTTGTCTGCTCCCAAAGACCAAAGCACTCCATTTTTTAAAACCAGTTTTCACTTGGAAATAATGTTCTTGTTTCCTATAAATACCATTATGAAAGGTTCCAGTACGTGACCTGCAACTACTTCTGACAATGTGCTGTAAGGGATGATGCGCTCTTTGGAAACCATGTAGTCTGTGTAATTTAAGGTAGAAACAAAAGAAAAAAGCATTTGTTTGTTTTCTCCTCATGGAAAATTATGTAATTACAACATCCGTTTGTTGTTTATATGACTGATTTAATTTTTGAATTACTTTTCCAGCAACTTAGGGACTACTATTGCTTTTAGATGAACTTCATATAGAAAATCAACTTGCGTTTAAAGTTGAAGCCTTTAATGGAAACATCTCTCTCTCTCAACTTTTTGGTGCTGAAGTGCTCTCTGTGCTGTGGGGCTCCACTTTGTGTGGTTTCTCCTTATTCGTCTTGCCTTTAACATCTTCTTCCATAACCAACTTTGCTGCTCTCCCGGGGCAAAGTTCTCGCCAGCAATGTCCATAAACCTCATGAGATGGTGCGATAACAAACCAACACTGATTTGTCTTTATCTCTTTTTCAGTTTTTTCTAATTTCTCTCATTGCTTCGCATGAATAAGACAGCTTCACTTCCATGCAATGACGAGCTATGTCTGCTTGAACAGGTGGAGATAGTAATTACTTGCATAAAATTACAGTTCATGTCAGTGACAATCTGCATTAAAGTTGTTTTTCTCCCCTAAAAAGTTCAGTTTCAGTACAGAAAAATAGGAACAACCACATAGAAAAAAATCAGGATGTTCATGGGTGCAATGCATTACAAATGAAAGGAAATGATTATACAAAGCAAACAGAAAAAAGTAAAAACATGCAAAAATGAAACACTAATAACTCATCAAGGGTAGTTTGATCTCTAGTAGGTTTCAATTTCCTGATTTCATTTTACTTTCTAAATCTGCCTGATTAGAACATAAATAGTCTAAAGTCTTTGATTTACCAAATAAGAGACAGATGGATCTGAGTGGCAGAATCCAGTTGCTGTTTTGCACGTGCTACGGAGCTTCAGCTCTTCTTGCCACCGTTCGCTGTCTCTACGACCAGCTCCTCTCCTACCTGTACATTCTTCATCTAGGTCAGGTTGTCCTCCATTTCTTCTCAAAGTGATAGGCCAAAGGCCAATCTTCATCCCATCTCTTCATCCGCAGCCACCTTATTGTCTGACCTTCCTTTCCGTTATCTGACCTCGTTCTTCACTCTATCATGACAGCGTGACCTACTTTGGTGTAACCTTTGGTCCTCATGGGCAGCCAATGCTCAGTTCCAGCTTTCAACTCAGTCGGCTCTATTTAGGTCAACCTGCCTTTGGCTACTAATGAGAATGAACATAAATTACCCAGAAAATATATCAATTCTTTCCTCTCTGCTGCAGGAAAAGTCACCGAAAATCTCAGTGAAATATAAATGCATTAGTTTAAACTTCCACACTGTTTACCATGAGTTACAAAACCAAACGCTAAGTCATTAAGTTGGAAAATATTGGTTTCAACCTTGAGTCAGAAAGTCGTCAAAGTAGAACTCAGTAGGAGACAAACCTCTGGACCTCTAATCAACTTGACTGACCCCGAAGAGGGAGAGGTTTGACATTTAAGTGATGGATTAGAGCGCACACAGCAGTGCATCGCATGTGTGAATGTGTGCACACGGTACACACACATTAACCGACACACACTCGCAAGCAGAGCAGTGTCCTTGTGGCAAACCTAAGCAAGCAATTACAGAGTGCAGCCTGCCAATAAGATATCAAACGTGCACTCCCAAGGCTAATTTGCTTTAGCTGTCAAACTCACTATTGTGTTTAGTTGTAAAGCTCAGAAGTGAGTTACGCTTCAATTGCAAAATAACCCTCTTATAGTCAGAATTAGAAACACCTCAAATTAGAGTGAACGGTCTCATTAGCTGAAGTAGGGGTTGTGAAAATTGCTATTTTTAAAACACTGTTCCACGAGTAAAAGAGGGTAGCTTCGCAACACTGCCATGTTTTTTTTTTTTTTGCAACACACTTCTCCCCGATCAATTTTAAGCAATCCCTGTAGAAGTTTGCAACTTTACTGACTATTGAGCAAACGTCATAACAGAGGCAAATAGGGGAGAAAGCCTACCGGATGCCAGCGCTGAGATGCAACAACTCTGATGTGAAATGTTGGAATCAACAGAGAAAAACAGCAGAAAACCACATGTACACCTCTCCCTGAACATGATATCATACGTGTAACATAAGCAGGCTTCATTAAACCTGCATCTAAGGGGATCATTTAAGCAAGACCCCAACAAATCAGAGGGTAAGGTGAAGCTCGATACAGAAAGAAGCCATTTGGCTGCGACGAATGAAACCTAAAACCCTCAGCTGAGGACATCCCACTGAATCAAAACTGCATTTCCCATGGGGCAGTGAGGTTATGGCTTCGCAGTTACAGGAATCCTAAAGATATGGTGACTTCAGAGCCTCCTGCTGCTCTCTTTCTCTCAATGCTGCAAAACCCTAGGATTAGACACAGAGCTAAAAAAGCACTGAAAGAAGCCATTTTTGACTCAGATACTTTGAACGTGACATTCAAGATGTCATCTGTTATACAGGCAGCCTTACTGACAGCAGGAGCGTGTAGAAGCTGCAGGGGGTAAACATAATGATGAAGTGAAAGGAGTAAGGCTGCTGCCTTACTGACAGAGGCAACTTTTTAAAATGCTTCGCATAGAAAACTCTCAGTATCTCAGATCATATTATACATTATAATGCATCATGCTTCATCACCTCAGAGGGGAACAACAAAAAAAGGACTACCTACTTGTAGTGCATCCATGCAAATCACATCTGGCCAACAAGAGGCTCACTTTGCATTTTAATTGGCTGTAACTCTATTAGCGACAAACAGGCAGCAAGCGTACTCACAAGGTGAGGTGGTTGAAGCCGACAGTCCTCAAGGTGAACGCTCTGGCCAGTAGGCGTACATGTGTGAACAAAACTCCGATAGAGTCCTCGAAGCTGGTTAGTTTCTGGAGGACTGGAGATGTTTCAATCAGCTGCCGGTCTGACTGAGGCTCCTGCACCTGAAAAAGTAACAGACGTTTAGTGACCCGATATGAGACAGATCAGGGGCACTGGAGGGATTCCAGTCAGCACCTCTAAGCACAGAGTGAAAAGAACTCATCCAAAAGGTACTCTACTAGATCTGGTGACTTTTCCGTTATGTGTGTTAACAAACAATTAAACAGGTGGACCGAACAAAGTGGCCTGTGAGTGTTTCCAAAGCCAAAGTTCATTCCTTACTCTGAGTTGGATCAAAAATATGTTATGATTAAAATATGTAACAACACAAACTCGTGTAACCACAATGCTTTTTCTCTATTAATGGCTTTACCAAACTCAACGTGAGCCCCTTCGTATTTAAGTGTCAGAGCCCGCAGGACGGTCATGGATCTCCTCTCCGGTTTCATAGCCGCCTTCTCAGCTGCTCCAGTGATGTTCTAGATGGCTTTACTCCTTACTGATCTGTGATGCCCAGCCCACTTCAATGGGCAAACACTTTAGCCTCCAGCCCTGTTTTCCACTCTTTTAGACTCTTAATGAGGTTAAAGGTCTACTCTTTTTCACAATTTGAATGCCATGAGTCCTGGCTGTGCCACCTTGGTGTATGAAGGCAGGATCAGAAGATGGGAGAAAAAAAAAGGGAAAAAAATATTTCTGGATATTAGGGGTGTCACGATCTCAATATTTTCATCGAAATTATGTCCAGGTCTAGAGCATGGAAGACAAGGAGAGGAAAGACGATTCAGAGTATTCCTGAACCCAAAAAGAATCACTATACACTGTATGGCCAGCACCTTATGCAACTTCTCATTTTTGTTATTATTGTTTCTGTGTTTGTTTTTTGTTGTTTTCCACTTGACTAAACAAGATTGTTACCTTTTATATTGTAAATACATTACTTAAACTTGACTATTACTGCCATTTGTGATACATTGCACAAGAATGAAATTCAATTACTTATATATGTAGCCCATCTTTGGAAATAAGATTTACTGTGCAAAATTTCATTACTAAAACCAAGATCGTAGACTAGACTACTTTAAAAATGGCATAGGCCTCCGTGCTGTAACAAGAAGAGAACAAAATCAAGAATAGAATCGTGACCCTAAAATTGAAATTCAAATCAAATCGAAGATTGGGAGAATTGTTACACCCCTACTGGATATTCAGGTAGTCAGCTGGTCTACATAATTCCAGATCTTAAGACTTCCCCTGCAACCAGGCTTGTTCAGTAAGCACAAGGCATGCTGAGTGCAGCACTTCATCTGACTCTGATAGCTCCAACAGTCTGGAACAGGGTAAACCTGGACTCATCGGACCATTGCTTTAGCAATATTAGGTTGTTTTGACTTCTCTGCACAGTCCTATAATGAATGTCCTCACCCATTAGATGAGCTAAATCTGGGTTGTTGATGGTGTTCTTTGTTTTTTTTAGCCAGGTTAAGAGACTGTATTGTTGTGCAAATGTGGCTACGGTGGATTTGTCACCTTTTCTAATCTTTTCAAATTGTCCGATTTGTTTTAGTCTCAGTGCACATGTAGCAGCACATCCCAATTTAACGATATGATAATCACAAGAATGATCTTAAGACCACATCATGCAGCTCTAGTAAAAAAAAAATATTTCCAGTAAAGAGCAACGAGATCACAAGCATCACTGAACTCAAGCAAAGGAAAAAAAATATACCGACTATAAAGTCATCCTGTATAAGGGTGTCAGATAATGTGCTTAAAATAAGAAAACCTCAACACTTTTATCTGCTTAAGGGCCTGTGTATAGTGTGTATTTTCTCTCCAACTCAAAACAAACTCAGATGACCTGCAGCAGATGGAATCACAAACATCTTCCCCTTTTTATGTTTTCTAAATCTGGCAAGTCCTACAGTCACCTCCGGTGACTCAGTTGGACTGTAGATCTGTGCACTTGTTTATAAAAGGGGTATATAAGAGACCACTAACATGGTGACTTTAATGAGATTTGAAAGAATGGTTCTTGAATACCACACTGTGAATTAAACTTCAAATGTGAGCTCAAGGGGGGTTGGGGGCTCAGTCAGTTCAGAGGTGTATAGGTTTAGCAAAAGCCTGCCGCTCTCTTTAACCGCAATATTTGCTCATGACTGTGCTCATTAGAAGAAGAAATGATATGCAAAGAAAATAAGTCCGTGCATGTTTGTTGAATCAAGAGATATCCTTTTGGGTGCATTAATTAGGCTGCTGGAATCATGTAATTGGTCTCTGTGTGGTGCAACTGTTGGCTTGACCAACAGAAAACAAAAACACAGTAATTTCATGTGGACGTTCGAAGACAACTAAAGCACATTCAGTTGACCTTGTTAGGCTGATGTACGCGGAATAGTTCCCTGAAAGTAAGAAGAAAGACCAGATTCAATGCTCTCCAGGGAAAGATGGCCACTTTCTTCATTTTCTTAGTGTTTTTTTTTATCTTTGTCTGTGCTCTCATGAAGCAATGACAAGCAAACAGCCATTTCAAAGTCTCCCATGTCAAGCCACCGCACAGAGCAAATATGTGTTTTTAAACTCAGTTCTTTAATTGGAGCGCTGCCGGTAATGTCATGGCTCCATCTTCCAGTATGTTGTGAGAGACACTTCATTCCTGTTTCTCTTTTTTTCTCTCTCTCTGTCTCTCTGTTAATTAACGAAAGGCGCTTGAATGTCATAAATCACAACTAACGACTTCTGACGAGTTCAGCACTCACAGGCGCTAGCCATCCTTCAGGGGGAATGGCCAGCAGCAAGGCTTCAAACGAAGCGAAGAGAGGACGAAAAAAATAAATAAAAAATCAACAGAAGCAATGAAAAAAAATAAAAATAAAATAAATAAATAAAAGCTAAGTTCTTTGAAATGGCTTCAAAGCATCACTTTCAGCCAAGTCCGGACAGAGAGCAGAATCAGAGCCGAGGCCCAAAAAGCTTGACACCTGTGCACCTCCCTGATAAACGAAAGAAGAAATTTTCTAATCCGCACTCAACGTAAATGACGTTCTGGTAAATTATCCTGGAGAGCCAGGGGTGATGATCCACTGGTGAAAATCAAGCGAACACGAAAGACATAAAGAGGTGCCTGTAAACCGCGAGGCGCTCCGCATCGCTCCGTAGGGCATGTCGGTGGTAAGGCTAATGTATGCGTGTATGCCAAAGATTTGTGTACGCGTAATTACACACGCCATGGCGAGCTGCCAGGGCCGTCAGCTCAAACCTCATTAGGGTAGTAGCTCCCTCTTTCACCTCCATCTCTTCATCTTCATCTTGATGGGGAAGGGAATTAGACTGCACCTTGGAACATTGCGGTAACTATTTTGGGGATGATGTTCAAACTCTTGGGGGGTGTTCACAAATTATGGAGTAAGTAAATAAATGATGAAGCTCAAGATGTTTTTCTTTCATGTCAAACGGCACAGATAATATCATCGCAAGCCAAAAGGTCAGATTGACATCAAGCTACCACGAGGTTGGCACAACTTAACAAGAGTTGCCCCCCCTCTTGGTAGGGGACCACCCGGAAGAAAACCTCAACCACAAGCAGTGTGGGGTAATGAGGTGGTAGCTCTGAAGCAGTTAATGACTGCTCTTGCACTACACTGTGGAGGTACCCCACGCACCACAGAGCAGTTGCAGTCTGACCCCGAGGCTCTACCTGGACCGTAGTATCACTTCTGGGGTCTGAGCTTTTCAACTCCCCTGGAAACCAGACAGCGGCGACTTTACCCTGAGCCCTCTTGAGCTCTCCAGGGTTTTGGGGGATGAGAAATAAAAGGAAGGAGGATACAAAGACGTTCAGAAAGCACGAATGATAATATGAAAACAGAGCAACTTTTAGGATGGAGAGAATAGACGAGCATATGCACAGAGAAATAGTTTCTCCTTGCAAACGCAACAGAGAGAAGGATGCCTGACGGTCCCTGGAGGCCTTGTGTGATTCGGGACTGTAATCCTGTTATGGCATCTTTGATCTCTTCCTCCAAATCCTAATTTCAAACAAACACTGTTGACAACATTCAGTGTTTCTGAGCAGATCGTGCAACCCAAAGAGCAGAACAGAGAGCGAAGACAGAGTTGAGTTTGAATAAAAAACAAACATGATGATGGAGGAGGGGTATATAAGCAGAAATGGTGAAAAAGGAGAGTGAAGGAGTGAATAAAAAGGGGGATTAACGTCTTGTCCAAAAGGGAGCAAGACCATGAAAGCAGCCCAATAAGGCTTGGTGAAGGCCGTGGGTCTAGTGACAGTTCAGAAGATATAAGTCGTTCTTAAAAAAGCAACAGCATGCCATCTCTGTTACCAATACACAGGGGAAAAAAGAACATTTATGCAGGGTAGCTTCAAAGATGAGGAGTGATTCTGTGTCTTGGGCATGATTTGAGTTTTAATGAGAAGCACCAGACAAAATAAACATCAATAATGAAAAAAACATCTCAACCAACCTGCAGGGGGTGTGGTGGATAGTTGAGCCAGACCTCCCGCAGGTCCTGTGAAGACAAAAAAAACAAACAAAAAAAACAGACAAGAATCAAACAGAAGAAATTACAGCATCTCCTACTGGCGGGAGGTCATTAAAGTTGATGGAGATGACTAACAAGACCATAACACAAAAAACAAGGTAAGACATTATTATAATGACAATATTTCAAAATAAACATTAGAAAACTAAATATTCATAACTGATAAATGATTGATTGTTCTTCAGATAATATTTGCAACAGGTTGTTTCAGGAGACACAAAAAAGATTTATTTTTATTTCAGGAAAGAAAATGATCTCTTCCAGCTTTATATCTTCCTTTGCTTTTACATGGTTCATATACCTCACACCTTTTTTGTGGTAAGACCTCATACTTATAATCATTAATTCATTTATTCATTCATACATATAATGCATAATTTTTAATTTTCCATTTTCTTATCTGAATTTTATTTCTTCTTTCCAACCTTTGTTTCTTCAGCCATTTTTTCTATTAAGTGCTTTTTCACTTCATCACAGACACGATGTACTGTAAATATTCATTGTCGAGATGTGGAATAAAAAATTCAAGTTTCAAGAATTATATGGAAAAGTAAGAGCATTTGTCTGAATGAGACAAGCAGATTTTAGTCATGTAGGTACCTCCCCATGGCTAGGAACATAATCCACCAAAAAACAGACTTGGATAGTTTTCAAGCCTTATACTGTATATACAGGATGGATGCAGGATGTGGCATTTGATGTATCACACACTTGGCAACTCAGTGACCCATTTCTGATATTCTGGTCACAATCAATAAATAGAATAATAAAATAAAAGCTTCCCCTCTGTCAACAATGCTCCTGGCTGTAATAAACTATTTTTACCTAGCTGGACTTTGTGGCTAGGCTTGAACTTGTTCACATTAAACTGCTTACATTACACAAGTTGTAGTCCTGTTACAATTGAACTAAACTTTACCATCATTTTGTAGGACCTAAAGAACATTTGTGAATTTACCAAAACTGTAGTTTATGAGAGCAAATCAAAACTAGATTGAATTCATAAAAACAAAAAGCAGGGTCTGATCGGCTCTGGAGCTTTAACGTTTCCTCCCACATTTGGAGCTGAAGTCACGTAAAATCAGCTGATGCAGCGGTGAGGAATTAAAACGTTTATAGAGACA
>JAVQJG010035246.1:0-16175 GCA_036024015.1 Craterocephalus amniculus
AATGACGTCATTGATCGGATCGGTGGATGAAAACTTTAGGGCCGATCAGAAAAAATGTAAAATATGTGAAAAATCGGCCGATCCGATCAAGCCGATCCGATCGGTGGAAAGCCTAGTAAGCACGTCCTTGTGGGTTCATTTCCAAACTGGGGTCATTGAGTTTGGGGAGATGAACAGAAGAATGGATGAAAAACAGAAAAGCTTTAGGGTAAAATGAGCAAATACCTTAAGAAGCAGCTAAAGAGCAGAAGGCCAGAGGAGACCCAAACATCAGGAGAGGCAAGGTCAGAATGAAACGTGAAGAGGAAAAAACACATGCACAAAGAGGAAGAGACAAACAGCACAGATCAACACCAACACCATACAGAAAGTGAGAATGTGAGAAACAGCTAAAACACTTAAGCCGCACAAAGAAATCTTTATTAACTTGACTGTTCTGGTGACGTAATAACTCCCTCTCCTCTTTGTCACTTGCACGAGTCCAATGTTTCCATGTTTGTCCAATATTTCTCAAGATATAATCAACCCTCAGACCTAATTCTGACTTTTGATGTTATATTAAGTTACCAACTTATTCAAAGCTAACACAAGTCACTGAGCCATCTTTCTGAAGCTGGCAAAAGAAAAGTTTGGATGAGACATGCAACAAGTACTAGATATTTCCATACATCAAACCTGTGTACAGATTCTTCATTAAAGATTCTGACCCAGAGTGGCTAAGAAAGAAGGCAAAATGCTTTTGGATGCAATTTAATAGCTCAACAACGTAAATTGGTTAATTTAACTTTTGTAAATTCCTACTCAAACATGTCTATTCTGGGCAGAATTCATGAGAACACAATGCTTAGATGCTTATACTCAGTGGATGCTTGGAACTTTAGCAACAACCACAAAATCAGATGCACTTTAAGGCTTTTTGATAGTTTTCGCCACTTAAACAAGTTGAGTTGTTGAGTGCTGACGCCTGAAGGGCTTACTTTGGAACCCAGCCTTATCCACAAAGAATCAAAGCATTATTCTTTATTCTTCTTTTGTATAAAAACAAACCACACCCCTTATTTTAAAACTGACATGACATCAGATAACCACAGTTTTCCCGTCTCAGATTATCCTCTTGTGTAGCGCACCAGTACTCTTTGTAAGTATTGTGCAGCTTTTATGAGTCAGCAATAAATCTCCAAATCCCAAAGGAAAGCACTTTTACCAACTATGCCACTGTCAAGCTACTCATTTCACAACTGCACACATTGACATTGCACTACATGTCCCGGGCTATTTGAATCACTAAAGTGAACACTGGAGGGTTACCAAATACATAATTTTTTGCTCTGAAATGGTATAACTGTGAGAAAAAGGCTTTAGATCAGTTGTGATCGGCCCAGCATGCATCCTAACACATTGCGAAACAGCAAAACAACAGTTAACAACTGTTTTTTGTGCAATAATAAATATGAGAATCTATTAAGCCATTGTCAGAAACTTTATGAAGCTGATTTGGTTAACTTGGACCATAGCTTATATTTGTCCCAAAGCTAAATCAATCCTATCAAATAAATATCAAACAAAAATTAAATAATTTTGATGGTGAATACAAAGATTTTCTGTGTATTCACCATCACATCTATGAGCCAAGTTAACATCTTTCATATTTGATTCCATGCACAGCCTTAACAAGTTTACAGAGAGAAAAAGAGAAAGACCTAGAAATTCTGCACAAAGAAAAGTGGAAAAGGTGAACAAAGAGTAAACAGAGACCATCGATAATAAGAAGGAACACTGCTATTAATGTCTAATAAGCTGCTGTCACAGTTATTATCTAACAAGATCCCTGCATTTCTACTCAGATGTTCTCCAAAGCTAATCACATCAGATTTATTTATTATTCCCACAGCAGTAGTTATTTGCTATTCATGCAGCAGCAGCCACTTCCTGGCACTAAGTTTGAGCAATAGCTATCAGAGTGACTTGGGTGATAATCTCCCTACCTTCACCATGCCAGTGTTCTCTGAATTACTGTTCATCATGTCATTAAAGGATGTGAAAAGGTTTCTCAAGGACTCCATGAAGTCGGCCTCTCCTTTGTTCTCATAGAGCCTGGGAAGAGATGAAGTGGAGAGTTAGTCTGGCAGATGCTCTTTAAGCTGTTTTTTTATTTCATCCCAATGTTAACAGCCCCCACCCGCACTGCAAATGACAGGAGTTTGATGCTTTTCCCTTAAATCACTGAACACAGTAGGATAAAAGTCTGTGTGTTTGTATTTGTGTGTGTCTGTTATCAGTGCAATATTTCTGGATCAAAACCACAGACATCACTCTAGCTGCCAGCCAGATTAGCATTTAAAACATGACAAGACCCAGAAGCACCTGCCTGTTGTAATGTTGGCACATAAATCTGAAAAATGATTGATCAATGCTAATAATGACTCCCTTGTAATATCATGCAGCTGAAGGCGAATGTCGCACTGAGGTTCTTTCACCTTGATGTTTAATCAGTTTCAGGTGTAGAATAACTCGATTCTGAGTACTTTGTTATGTGGAGAAAAATACTGTTTAGAGCCTGTGGAAACTAGAAATCGATGATCACACAACAGGCGCGGAGAACAATTCCCAATTTTCTAATTGTACGGAAACACAAAGCGGGGCTTCCTCCATAATCCCCCCCAAAATGCAAATGTGTTTCATCCCACTCGCAGAACCCATAAATCTCAACCAAGTGGATGTTAACTGGAAATGAGCCACGCTGCACTTTCAGCAACGGAATAAAAAACCAGGCTTGTTAGAGAAACTGAAATTTTTTGAAAACACACAGTGAACTAGAGCGAGGCAGGTCAAAGGGAGGTGAACTGTTCACACTGCTGCAGGCGCATCAGATTTCACTTCCAGAGAGCTGGGCTTTCTGATGCTCACAATATCTCTGTGGGATGCCGGCATTACATGGTATAGGATAGTCCCTGTTGAGGGCTTACAGAAATCAAAGGATTAGAGGCATCCGTCTCAGAGTTCCCACAACAACAATTACTTAAAGCTGTTGCTCGCCCGCAGCGGCCAGCGGCTCAGTGAGCTCTGCTTGGCATCGATGTCACTAGAGGAAACTCTGTGATTAAGGTTCTTCACGCCAATTTCGTCCAACTGTTCCGCGAGCCAAACCCTGCCAGTGTAGGCCTGGCACCTTCACGTCAGGCCTCCACGAGAGCCTCCAATGAAGCGAAAGTTAATATTAGGGGGAAATTCAACTCTGACTCTGAAGAAAATGACTGGATGTGGCTGAATGTGTGAGGTAGAGGACACAGCTTCCTCTAGACATTTGGCAGAAAACCAGTCAAACTCTGTACTTTCAATTAGCCCAGGATCGTATATCAGCCCATCATCCTCCATAGCTTCATGTTATAATCCATTTAGTGTCCCTAACGCCAGTTTTAAACGCACCCATAAATATTCCCACAGGATCATTCATTTTCACACATTTTAACTTCATTCCCAGTGGAGGTAGAAGGAAACAGGAGGATACTTGAGTTGATGTCAGGTGTGAATTCAAGTAAAGATGACAATACTGTCACAACATCATAATGCATTATCATTTATGCAGCAGTACATACTGGTTGAAGAGGACTCTGGAGCGCACGATGAACTTGAAAATGTATTCCAGAGCCTTCATTGCCTTCAGCAGCTGTTCTGTCAGCTTATCTGCGTTATCCACATAGTTCTTCAGGACTTTGGTCAGCTTCCTACAAAAATACATGGAGGCTGAGTAATGTGTGAGTAATAAAAAATGAAACAAAAAAGGTATTCCATTTCTTTTAGCAATCCTTGATCGAACTGTACAAAGAGAAACAATCTCACGTGTATGCTAGTGTTGCGCTGAAATGCTTGCGGATGTAGGTCTCGAGAACGGGGTTAAAGTGCTGGAACTTTCTGTCTGCGATAAGTCCAATTATGAACACCTGTCAAAGAACAAAGACATGCTCATTAAAATGGAAACCATGAATCTGGTAATGAAGAGCAGCACGCACTACCTGTCGCACTCAATATGCTGAAATAGATTGGGAAATTACACAAGATGGCATTTGAGCAGAAAGCTATTTTCTCTCAATTCTCTGGCCTGCGGATAATCTCGAAACCCAATAACACAATTTCTTCCTCCTTTCTCTGAAGAGAAAACTGCTCGCTTGAGATGCACCCCCTGATGTTTGGCGATTGCGGACTTGGAGGGATTCAGCATGAAGCTTTGTCATGTATTACGTCCTGAATGTGCAACACGACAGTTGACAAAGTTCCGTAATCACTCAAACTTCTTTTTTCCCTTTGTGAAATCTATTTTCTTCCTCCATCTTAAGGGAAAATTGGATTTGACTGTAAAAAAATAAAAATAAAATTATGTGCTGCTACAAATTCATGCAGAAGTATGCAGCAGCAGCCATCTCACTTCAGATGCAAAGCGTTTCCCTGCAAACTGACAAAGGTGTCAGCTGGAGGTGCAGACTATTTTTATAACATAAGAGACATAAGCAATCGAGTAATTGAAAGTGGGTTAAAATTTTACAAATATGGTCATTTTACAAGTTGAGTTAACTGAAGCACAGAACAAACATCATTACATTCATGCAACACAGTGTGCTATAGGCTACATAACATTTAAGCATGCAATATTTCAGATCTAACTTAAACATGTCTGCATTTTAGTGGAAGCAAAACAAAAGGAAAAAAAATCTTATTTTCTAGCTTTACAGTCCTGGACAAAGCTGTTTTTTTTTTTTTTTTGGTTTTTACTCCGATACCAAAACCCATAACAACTTCTAAGTTGACCATTAAAGTCTATCTGAGTGGATAAATTCAAAACAATTAATATTTATATCTGAGCTGAAGAAGTGTTTACTCCCACTGACAAGACTCTCCATCATGAATTATATTCTGCTCCCGTGCGTGCAATCTTTGCTTACCAAGGCATCAAACACCAAGGTATCAAAAGTGTCACTGTCAGAGTTTTCCATCATGATGTTGAAGAGAGCATCCAGGGTGTCTTGCAGAAACTAGAAAAGACAGAGACAAAGCAGGTTATGCCAGGTTTACTATGGAGTGTGGGAATAAAAGACAATATGGATAAAGAGGGAGACACTTGAAGATGACATAAAACACCAGAATACCTCTTCACAGTTAAATCAGTTTTTGTGTGTGTAAAAAAACTGGATTTTTCCAGTCCCAGAGTATATGGGTACACATACTTTATTAAAAATGTTTACTTATTAGGGATGTCAAACACTGGCCCCTGAAACAGAGGACCCCTGTTCTGCAAATTCTGGTCATACTGGATCCATTTTATTCAAATCAAATATGTTGGAGCAGGAAAGCACCCTAAACCTGCTGGACAGTGGCTCTTGAGGGACAGAGTTTGAGATCGCTAATCACTTTAAAAGCAAACTGAATGAGTTAAAAATCTAATCTTGAAAAATGTTTGATCTGAGTTGTGTTTAATAATAGTGCCACCAACACATTGAATACCAACTGTTAAATCAATCAGCACAACCATTAACCGTGTGTAAGAGATGAAGTCATCCACCCATAAAAAAGAAGCCAGTGGCAAAGTCCCTCAACGCACGTACTTTATGGACACCTAGGTTCCTGAATCACATTCAAAATGTCAATTTTTCTCAATCATAAGTCTATAAATCTTTCCCTCATATCACTTTCATGTTATTAGCTAGATTTATTCCAGATGTTCATTGGTGTCATGTTGAATTTCGCCACTAGTAGATGGCAACAGCTAAATTAACACATGAAAATTGGACTTGGTCATCATAGCTGTCCACTTATATCTGAAGTGAGAAGAGAGTAACGTAGCTTGATGGTTATTCATATTAGAAGTATAAGACTTTGTTTCAAATGGTCATCCATCTTTAGGAAGACAGCCTTCAATCGTTTCACTGAAGATGTCCATATGCTGTGGTGGTGGACACTAATTTCTTTTTGGAAACTGAAAGAGTTTCAGGATCATTGAGTTTTTTGATGGTTAAAAGTTTTGAAATAGAAAAAAGAAACTCCCCCTTTTCCCAAACTACTAGCACTGCACAAGTCCAAAAAAGATTAGAATGTATTGAATCTGTCAACCATATAGACACACAATGGATAGGATCAGTTATCCAGCGTCCATCTGGAGTCTCTCATCAGATTGATTTCAATCGGATGGTTTAAAAATTGGTCCATGTAAAGCACATACTCTCTATTTAACTCATCATGCTACAACTTAAATGCAGCACAGTACAAACTCAGTTATTTCCCACATTAAATCTACAAAAAAAGCCTGTCAATGGCAGCCTCCCATTCTCTAGTGATCTAAAAAACGAAGTCAACACAGCTAAATCTGTAAATAACATTTACACAAAGCTGAGTTTTTACTCATTCTTTATTTCACAAAGAGCAGTGCTAGAAAAAGGAAGAGCGTCACTTCTGAGGAGGGAAAAATACTACCATTCTCTAAGCCAGAGGCAGAGAAGGACAATGCATTTAAAAGATAGGAAGCATTTGGATAAAGATAATTCCAATTATTCCAAAACACCAACATTTTCTAATTGTTATCAAATAAAGGAGGTAAAAAACTACATTTCAGCTGTCATGGGGGGAAAGTAGTAGACATCCTTGACAGGTCAATCACAGGCCACATAATTAAAGGATTTTGTCTAGTTAGAAATAACCAAAACAAATCACACACTAACACACTTTTGATCAATTTAAAATCACATTAACTAATGTTTATTGTGCATATTTTCTAGAAGGCACAGGAAGAATATGCTAATTTGGTGCAAGCTGACAATGCTAACCTCAAGCGTCCCAGACTATGTTGCGATGGGTCAATGCCATTCCGCCAGCACAAACTGGCCTCATACATTGTTACATGGGTGGTAATAATGTTGTGGCTGATCCGTCTGGTATCTATGGTGCAACCAACCAACAAGTGAACTCGATTATAGTGCTGCATGCTTCCCATTACAACCCCCCCTTAACAGTCGTTAGCAAAGACAGTTGTAATTTCCATGTCAGCAGTACCTCTATAAACACTAAATACACACCCTTACTCTCTGAGGAAACACGCTCCATTAACTCAGCCAATGCTGAAAACAAATGAATACGTGTCGGAAACGGAGCTATTGTGACCCTGTTGTGCTCAGTCTGTCATTTCAAGATGGAAAAGATGCATCATGGCTGCATCGGGCCCATTATGTGGATTAAAAGAACAAGTCAGTTTTACATACAGTGGGCTGGGCTGAATATAAAAGGACTTTTTTCACAATACCGAGACAGAAATATTATCTAGCTTAACACTAATACCTTCACTGGACTCTGAAGAGACTGAGTGCTAATGTGGTGGTAATAACTGAGCCCCATGGTTTGACAAAAACAGCTCAACAGATCCAGAGACATCTATCCAGCCTGATCAAAGCAATATAATGTCTTCCACAAGTATGCAGAGATCTCCCAGATGTCCAACAATCCCAAAACTTTCTCTCCAGGCGTGATTTATTCATCTGCCCCACGCTGAGCACTTCAATATCCAGGCTATGATTCTGACAGTGGGTCATTTCCTCTCCTTTTACGAGACATGTCTGATGCTACGTGTTACCTTCAAGCTGAAGACATCAAAACAAAAACAAAAGCAAAACAAAGCAGGCATCCTGATCTCGACAGGCAGAGAAATCTATTGTATGGATTGTTTATTTTACTTTTCACAGTTTTTTGTAATAAAGTAAAGGGATGAGATCTTCAAGGGTGAAAGAAATGTACAAAAGCATGTTATGACTGTTTGTTTATGGTCTTTGATTTGAAGGCACCAGACAATAAAGTTTCAAACCTTCACCACTTCGCCACCTTCCACTTTCATCAACTGACAGAGGTTCTGTTGCAGGAGGCTGGTGTTGGAGCGCCACTTCAGCAGGCCCAGGAGATCGACTGTTAAAAAAGAAGAAAAAAAGTTGTTCACAGAAGATGGTCATTGGAATTTTAGTTTGAGGGAATAAAAAGGATGAGTCATGACATGATCAATTACAGCCTGACTGAACCCATAGACCTCAAAGAGTAGTTTGCAAACCAATAAGGAATCATCTTCATTTATCTAAAAAGCACAAATATGAATAAATACACATAAGTATAATTGCACAAAACATACAACAAAGTACAAAAAACAAAAAGTCAAAGCTAGTCACATTAAATGCTGTATGAAGTACAAGAATGTGGTACTATGAGGGAGAATAACCTGAACCTGCATCGCTGGCCATGTCCTTGGACAGTTGTAATCTTTTTATATGTTATTCAAAAATTATTTCTTTAATCTAAACACCTGCTTAGATGTGCATGAAAGCATTACAACAGAGGTATTCTATATCCTAGGGACAAGAAATGTTGAATTTCAGTAGTCTTGATTCCGTTGATAAGCTTGTAAACGCCATTAAAATGATACATAATATTCTCTAAAGCACATTCTTATGCTGAAAATTGATGCACAAATTCTTGCCAAGTAGGTACATAAATATACAAGCAAGCAGCATCACCCTGCCGTTTCATCTGCACTAGAAAATGTGGCTTTTTTTAAAACCTGTTCTTCCGTTTGAACATGAAGAGCATAATTTCGTGGCATGATATTTGACTCAGAGTGCTGCATTTGTTTTTTTAATTGCAGAGTGAATCAGTCTGTGAGGTGTGGCATCAAGCATCAGTCAGCAGGTCCCACACTTTTAGATACATATTTTCCAGAATATTTTTTCCTTAAAGTTTCTACACAGAGGCTTTCCCAAGAAACACACTTCTGTATGTACCAGGGAAGGTTGACAGCCTTCATGTTCACACACATTTGTGATAATGCAAAATTTTAGGCATTTTTGGAATCTTTGTCCCAAGCAACGTCCTCTCACTGTTCACGACTCCTGATTCGCTATCGGGGTGGTCGTACATGCATGAAAACACCATGATGGATGTCCATCATCTGTGAACCTGACAGCTTATCAAGGTTCTGTTACATAACCCCATCTAAATTACGTGGTATCATCCTCCCCAAGAAGATATGGATTTGGAAATTGAGAGTTTAGCACCAGAGAGGCAAAAATGGAACACAATGAGGATAAATCATCAGACAGCTTGCTCCCATCGGGGCAGTGCTGTAAGAGGCCAAACTGTCTGTAGCACACAAGACAGTAATGCACAATGTGTGTGTGTTGGGGAGTTGGGGGATAATCTCGTTTGCTCTAGAGAAAAACAAGAGTGGCTTCGACAAATAACATCTGCTTGAGAATGGATGCCTCTGCAGGAAGGCATGTTAAAAGATTCAACAAAACTGGTGGATAGAGGAAGGGGAATAATTAATTTCCATCAGTGCATAACTAAAATACAAAAAAACCCTTCACATTGCCATTTAAATAATAGCTTTGCAAGACATCTGCCCTTACCAAATCCTTTTGTTCCTCTTAAATACAACCATTATTTGTTTGCTTTTCTTTTCTTCTTAAGAAAAACCTTGTGTGCATTACCTTTCAAAGTGCAATAAAATTACAAAGGAGCACATTAAAACTGGAAATTAATTCCCTATTTCACAAGTTTTATCTCTAGCCAAGGTAGGAATAGTATGTTAATAAATTTCACAAGGTGAGGCTCTCTCCCAGCTCTGCGCTTCTCCCTCAGCCTCCGTCTAGCGTAGCACACAGCAAATATCCAGGGAAGAGCCAGCAGCCACTTCACACAAGCTTCCAGCGCTGAGAGACCGCCTGCATAAATCCAGCTTAATTAAAAAGAGTGTTTCATCTCAGCAGTGGGGATCAGCGATGAGGTGTCATGTGTATAAAGCAAGCAGTATGTAGCAAGGAGCATTCAAGTGCTCCTTTTTATTCCTTTGCATGGGTATGTCTTAGAGATAAACCTCTGGGGAGCGACAAGTTAAGCTGTGGTGGATATGGAGTCAGTCAATAATGAAGCTCAGATTTTCAACAGAATTAGGTGGTTAGTTAGTTTTACAGCTTATGTGTTTGTTTTATTTTTAAAGCTATTAATGTCATTAAAAAAATTGACCATAGCACAAAGTGATCACACTGTTTCTTCAAAGCAGTAATGCAAAAGACAAACAAACTGATGAAGGAATAATTCCAGGTGTGGACACTACAATGAGCATAGACAAGAAATTAGGATATATAGTTAGTTTTGATAAGGCATATAAAATCTATAGAAATAGTGTTTCAGCTCATTGTTGTTTCATTAAAAGAAGTTTTTTCCCCATGAGCTCAGGGTGATCTCTGTTTCATCAAATCAATGTCTAGTGATCAGCTTGTCTGATCCCTAGGTGCCTAATGATGCCTTACACATGACCACAACAAAGAGCAGGGTAAATATCATCAGTGGAGCTGCTCTGCAGGAGAGAATCTACTCACCAAAGCCTGTTTCGGACACACACTCAATTCCATTAATCTATGCGCAACTGAGCGTGCCAGATTTTCTGAATGAGCTGGTCAGAAAATCTGACATGCAAATCTGGCTTCGCCTTTTCGTACAAGTTGCGCTGGTAGTCTTATTTGGTCAGACCTGGTGACATTTACGGATTCCAATTAAGGAAACACAATTCTGAACTAAATGCAGATCCATTAATAGATAAGCACAGAGAGGTGGGGGGCCCAAACTGTGTTTCATGAGATCTGTTTTCACAAAATTGTTGTGATGTCTAAAATTTCTACGCTATGTCTTTTTTTCCCCCTAAAATCGTCATCTTTAGTACTGGGACAGATCTGAAGAGAGAAAAAAACAACAGCTTAAAAACTTGCATGAAAAGAGATGCTGTGCTGCTTATCCCTCTCTGCTGTGCTTCAGCTCTACTTCTAAACCCTCTCCTTGCGTGTGCTTTCCACTCGGGCATGGTTGTTCCTTCTTTGGAAATTACATTGTAGGCACTTGGAGGACAAACCTGATTTTATCGTCGTAGACTGTTTAATGCATTACCTTCGATGGATAAAGAAAAATTCAGTAAATATAATATAAAGTTCTTTTTAATTCACACAGACATTTACGTTTTTATGACAGAGCCATTGCAGCTCTTCTCTAGCAAACAGTGATAGTCAAAAACTTAGTTGGAGAGAAATTATTCTTCAAGAGTAGGAAACATATTTTTAAACGCACCCTTGCATTGCACGCATCGGACACAGATTCAGGTCATCAAGGCAACACGATATAGTAGGAAAACCTGGACTTTGTGCATTATGCCTTACTTGATGAATCGTCTAATCCTGTACCAGCATTGCGCACATACCGAAGCTCTCTCCATCACAGATGTGTGCATTTGTGAAAGGAGCCGTGAGGAACGTTAATGTAAAAAAGCCTCCTGTCACAATGACAAAATGGAGCTGCTTTAACACACTGATGAAGCCATTAATGTCTTCATTTCTGAAAAGTGCTCAAGAGGCACACCGTTGCCCATCACTCTCATATGGGGAAAAATAGGAAACAAAGGCAAGGTGGACAAATGGGAACAAGGAATGGTGCTGAATGATGTATTAACTTATATATGCTGCATACTATATCTATACCACAGGGGAGGTAATAGTGCGGGATGCTAGTTTTCGTGCCATACACCACTATAGAAGACCCTGCTTCTATAGTTTAAACTTCTCATTCATTGATGTCACCACCCCCTGAGCAAAGTAGGATGGTACTCATTCAATTGTATTTAAATGAGAAGCTATGCCACATACTGAACTTAACAAGCCTCCATGGGAATGTAACTACAGCCAACTAGAACAACCCCCTCTTTCACATTATGTTAAAAAGCACTTTTGCACTAACCGAATACCATTGTAGAGTCTACAGTGACCTCATTACCGGAGCTTTATGAACCGATGTTGCACGAGTTATTGGTGCAACATTCCAAAAAGTAAGAACAAAGAATTTGTTTTTCATTCATGCATGGCTTAATTAGACGGCAGATATTCAGTCCAACTTCACAAAAGGACCCTGTATTATAATGGATACTGGCATAGAAAAACATTGCTGCTGATGGAGAAGAACAAAGCAACTGAAAAAGTCATGATGTGTCAAAATGTTGGCGCATTAAGGCTAACAACTGCATAAAAAGTTCACACACCCCTGATAAAATGGCAGAACTGGATTTTCTTCCTCAAAACTGAAATCGCTCCAGTATTTAGCGGGCAAGCAGCTAGCAGCACAGCTAATGATATGTATCGGGCAACTGCTCCCGTGTAAATACGTCCTAAAAACCTGCTTTTTTCCCCACACTGAAGTGCTCTGAAGGCCTCAACGAGTGTCCGACAAAATACTAGAGAGGAGAAATGAATAAAGGAATCTGTATTAGCTGCCGATCGGCAGGTTTTATGTTTTGGTGTCTGTGTCCTGTTGTCTGTGTCCTGTATCCTGGAATCGCGCGATAACTCGCGTCAAAACACCAGTGGGACATTCCACTACCTTACACCAAACCATGGCAATCACCAGGTAATACAGATGCTTTCGTTCATTTCTCTTCTCTAGTATGTTGTCCGACACTTGTTGAGACAATCAGAGCACTTCAGTGTGGAAAACAAGCACGTCTTTAGGGCAAACTTACAAGTGAGTGGTTGCCCGATACTTAACATTTGCTGTGCTGCTAGCTGTCTGCCCGGCTAAACACTGGAGCGATCTTGAACATTCCTTTCTCCATCACTCACATGTATGAAAGGAAAGATGAAAACAGACCCCAGTGAAGTTCTCCATTAAAGAAGACATTCCTTGCTGTTCTGTTTGAATTAGACTGTGAAATCAGGAGCATTTGACCACTCAGACATAGTAAAACAGATTTTCTCACAGTCTATGCTGAAACGGCTGAAATGTTATGAGCATGCCTCAGAAATGCCAGCTAGTCCAAAAGGGTTTACACTGATGCTGGTAAGGATTTAGAAACATGTAAGGGTTGGTGTGAAAACAAAATGCCAAAATCCCTAATCCATGAGCCAAAGGGCAGAGATGGGGATTTCCTTAGCTTAGTAAGCGCATATCTTTTTAGGGGCATGGGAAATACTAGGGAGAAAAAAATACTGCTTGACTGACAGCAGTAAACAGAGCAGAGCCATGGCTTGCTCAGCAGAGATGAATAGAAATCTATGAACTGAGAATGAATGACGTAAGAAAAGCTGAGGAAACTAAAGTAGGTCAGAGTGAGAAAGACCAAGCGGAAAACCAACAAGTATCCAGAATATATCCTGAAATATACTGGAGGGAAAAAAAGCCAGAAGCAAACAAATTTCTTGGGATCTCTTCTTTAAGTGATGTATGGGTTATCATTCACAGATTATCTCATTGATTGTCAGAGTCAAAGGCTATCTCTTTGCCTCCAGTAATAGCTCTAAGTAAATGTAATAAACTGTAACAGCAGACCTTTTGTCAAGCTGGAACAAACTGGTTTTTGAGCTGTACAAAATAAATAAAACATTTTTGTTGGTATTCATTCAGATCCGCAATGACAGGACACTCAAATCAATAAAACACCACTTTTTCACCTACTTTTATAGTTGCACAGACTGGGAATAATGTTCAACTCAAAAAATTAGAATGTCAAATGAAAGCAGAAACAAACGGGATGCAGTAATTACTTTTAAACAAGTATAAACTACTTAAGTAAAACATACAAGAAATTAATAGGATTAAGCTGTTTGTTCTGCTCTTTTCAGAAATCCCTTTTTTAAATTTTAGAGCTAAAATATTTCCCAAGCTGAAACAAATATATCCAAACTGAATGCATCGAACACCTTAAATCTTCTCTGAATTCTTCTCTGGCTTTTAACCTTTTTAATGATTTTGTGTTTAAATGATTTTATTGTAATTCTTCTTGCATTTATGCTTTTCTTGTTTTATGTAAAGAACTTTGAATTGTTTTGAACCTGAAAATGTGCTATACAAATAAATTTGCCTTGCCTTGCCTAATCTGACATGATGGAAACTTGGGCTGTTTGAGTTCCTCTCCAAAGACCCTGCAAGCTTGCAGGTGTCCTCCAAGCAATGTATACTTAAAGCTTCGAAACAAAAGGGGGAAGGGGGGACTGGCATTCATACAAATGTTTATTGAAATATTTAAGCTTTTACCGTTCTGCGTCAGCTTGGTGGAGCAGACAAGGGTGGAGATCTGGAAGGAATCCTTGCTGATGGTGCAGGTCCCCAAGTTGTGGGTGCTTTTCCCAGTAGTTAAGTAGCCCTTCTCTTCCAGCTCCAGCTTGGTGGAAGGTAGGTTCAAGTAAAGCGATGAGTCCTCCAGCTTCTTTGCTTCTGCCTGGTTTAAAAGAATAAGAATTGGTGAGTTTATCAGTAGAAATATTCCATATCATATGTTCTTGCTCAAGCAACGCTATGTTCCATCTAACAGGATCTATAAAAAGACAAACATATCTCTTAATTTGCCATGTGTTGCGAGGGTAGTAAAACATGCAGTTCAACACTGCACTGACTGAGGATAGTGGGGGGGGTCTCCATCAATTCTTTAATAAACATAAATGGGTACCAGAACACAAACATTATGAGAGGCACGGCAAACTAATACTTTCAGATAAGATAAGAGGATATGGCAGTTTTCCCCCTACAACTAATTTCATGTTCATGTTAAAAGCTCGTAGGATCCCCCCACAAGTAGACGACCTGTAACAGAGAAAGCAGCAAAGGAAAGACGTCCTTCCAACCACATTAAAGTACGTTTTTCCAAATTTACCTTGTACACGATGAGATCATGCTCCCCATCTCTCAAAGTTGTTCCATCGTACCTCATCAGTTTAACAAAAGACAAGGCGAATATCTTCTCTGACTTATCTTTGGCTGTGGGGGGGCATAAGGAAACAAAAAACTGTCAGACTGATAATGTTTATGATGTGCACAGCAGTGTAAACTTATTTTTTGTGCAAATTTGAGAACCAAGAGATCAAATCCCAGATATATGCATGCAATATGTTTATGTGGACAGTGCATCATCAGAAAATCTCCAGGAAAAGCTGATTTGCCTGCTGGAAGGCCACGCAGCACTGCCGATTTTACAGCAGAGCATAGATTATCTCAGCACTGCAGGCGCTCATTCAGCTCCTGAATGGCCAATTTTGCTCCCAAATGTTCTCCTGTGTTTACTAATGCTATGGCTTAATGTATGAGAACTCCCCACCCTCCCCAAAATCAACCATAACCAAATTATTTAGACACCTTGTGGGTATCTATGAAAAACTGTGCCAGACAAAAAAGGAAAGAGAGAAGCAGGTGGATAAATATTTAGCTTTTGGTGGGGCCTCTATAGAAAAATATGCTACAAAAAATCAAGAGATAACAGTGAAGCAACAAGATTTGAGTTGAAGTACGTTGTCTTCACTTCCTGCCAGCATGTGAATAAATCACAACCTGTGGATCTGAGAGCTGCAGCTGGGAAACATTTGCATAATCCAACATGAACAGAAAAAGGGTGCATGTCCTTTGAATGCTCATGTAATAATTTTGACGGGAGGGTGGGGGCTTCGTAAACAAGGAATGAAAATAGAATATGTCCTATAACCAAGTGCTTGGTTTAAGTGGCATATCAGCATTGTAGATTAACAAACTCATATTTATATGATTCATGCAAGTATGTCTTGCATTCTGGCTGTGTAAATCCCCTCATTGGTTTGCTGCCTGCAGCCCTGTCTGAAAATAATTGCTGGGTTGAGACCAACCAGCGGAGGGGAAAACACTGTTTGCATGCCACCCAGAGTTACTAAATGCATCAGCAGTCTTCCTCAGAAGAACAGAGAGCACAAAACCCTGCCTTCAGGGGGGAAAGGGGTCACTCTATAGGACGGAGTAGCAGTCACGTTTCTGGGATGGTTCTGCTGACTTCTATTTCTCAGGTGACAGAAATTTCACTTCAAATCTATGTCAAGTGTAGCCTGGCTACCACGACTAAAATTCGCAAGCTCCATATAGTCTGGCCAGGAGGCCTATTCAACCGATTTCCAAAATCCCAAAGAAGTGGGAGCCAATCAATTTCGAGCTTATCCAAAGAGGCGGACATGGGAAGATGACAGGAAGCAACACCGTTAACATTGCTAGCATGGAGCAGCAGCAGCATTTGACACAGCGGGAGATTCTGTTTTCAGCACATTAAACGGAAGGTTTTCTGTGAAATGTGAGGAACGAGTAGCCCTGGAGACATTTGTTGGAGGGAA